>JANTPZ010093570.1:0-16675 GCA_025593235.1 Vachellia pachyceras | reverse complement strand
TCAAGACAATACTCATCTTAGATACTTACTTCGACTTAAGTAAAATTACCCTCCCAACGTTATCTTCCTAATCCTCATATTGGCCCCCACTCCATCGTCCATACTGTTAGAAGGATGATCGTTTATTGATTTTATAACATATTAATACTGATGATATTGTCCTTGTTTGAGAACATCGTTTCCCAAACAGTGAACACATTCCAATATAAAATCATCTCAAAATTTGTAAAAACCATATCGAAATTCATTAAAACCATCTTGAAATCCACAAAATACATCGAAATCTGTAAACTCATTTCTCCCAACGAACTTCCTAAACACACACATTAAATTTCACCGACACAACATAATAGTTTTCCTTTCCATATTTAAAAGAATGAATAATACATTATATTTAATCTGAGCTTTTTTTTTTGCCATATAGTGACTTTAACATATTTTGTTAGGTTAAAGTATATGTTTAATTATCTAAGTTTATATTAAGTCTTTTAACTTTTAAAAAAAATACTTTGTCTCTTAATTCAAAAAATATACTTTCAATATCTCATCATATTATTTTCCGTAATTTTAACACAAAATATAAACTAATTATATGTATTAATGATCTGCATGGCCTTTTAAATAATTTTCCTCCAAAAGTCACTTTTCCAACATTTTTCCAAACATAATTCTTCCTAAATGTATTATAAATCCAACGGTTTATCTAAACATAACTACATTATGATCAACAGTTTATTCAAATATAAATAATGCATTCTGCCTAAAGTCATTTTTTAATATATATTCTGATCAATAATCATTCTCCTAATAGTTTTCTAAATAAGCACAGTTAACAAATCAGGAAAGGTAGGATAGGACATAACTTTTGGTTTCTTTCTTTTCTTTCTTTTGCCAACGATAACTTTTTGTCTCCTAATATTACATAAGTACACTTTCGAACTAGTAACATATATAATTGCATAAATTGCAGAAATATCCCATCTATTTTTAAAATATATATAAACCTCGGTTAAAATAAAATGTGTGTGTATGTTACATAGGCCCCCCAAAGCATACTTGAGATTCAATTTCTTCCTTCCACCCAACCATTAACTTTGACTTTTACACCTTTATTTTGACCAAAATACACTTCCTTAACAAATAATTATTTGAACATTTATATTTTTTTAAAGTAATTTATACCATTAAAAATATTTCCCGCACATATATTACTAAAACTTTCACTATGTTATAAAATTTACTAACTTTTATTATATTATAAAATTTTATTAATTTATTTTTCCATCATATTTATTGAAACTTATTTATTTAGGCTTTTAAAATAGCTAAAAATATTTCAAACACATATTTTGTTTATTGTATATTATAAATGATATAAGCTTGAAAGTCTATATAAATAATTTATATTTATAATTTTAGTCACATTTTTTGCTACAAACATTTATATACATATTTAGTCAAGCATATGTTTATTTAAAAATTTAGTGAGAATCCTAATTAAATCCACTTGAAATGTCAAAATTCAAATTCATACTTTAGATTTTAACAAATCCCTAATAAAGCCTCAAAATAGAATTTTTTTTAAATAAAAAGCTATATACTATGTATATATAAAGCTCAAAGTTAAAACAATCAAAATGAACATCTTACAGCGGGTAATCATACATATATTTTGCTAGAACTTACCTCTCAATGTCACTGGAGATTGATTATGAATTCCAAACCCAATGATTTATCAAATAAGTAAGAAAGTGTAGATCCAATTGCTCAAATAAAAAAGTTAGGTAACAAATTGGCTAAGCAATACCGATTTTTTGGAAAATGATAAGGGAATTACCTGAAAACCCTCAATTTTTAACCATAGGCATATTTTCATGCTTTAAAAATATTAAAAATCCCTAATAAGATCATTTTTAAATAGAAGGCCTACGTTTAAATTTTTCTATTTCAACTAGAATTGATTGAGGTTCTCCCAAAAAATAAACAAATTTTCAATCAAACTTTTATATTAACGAATTCTTGAGCCTATATCCAACATAATAAAAAATAAAAAATAAAAATTTGACAAAATGAAATTGAAGAAAAAATTCTTAAATTCTTCATAATTTAGTCAAGATTCAAGATTCAGCATATTAAAGGGTACATTAGTAAATAAAGTATATATAATTTCAAATAAAATAATAATGTTTTTAAAATATTCTTAATGGAGTTAATAGTTTGAATTGAAGTGTATATTTTAAGAATAGAGGCGTTGTCCGTGCCAATTAAATTAACATGTTTTATTCTTTATAGTTTGATAGTGAAAATAGAAGAAAGTAAGTTTTCATTCTAATTTCATATATGATTTCAATTTTTATGTCATAAAAGATTATTTTACTAATTGTTCATATTTTTGTTAATGAGATTAATGATTTTTAATATAAGAGACTAAAATACACTTTATAAATCTAAGAAGTTAAACTAAAATTTCATATAAATTTAGAAAACAAAATTTATAAATGAACTTTTTAAAATATCTGTATATTAGAGGGCCAAAAGAAGTGTGTTTTGCCAGAAAAATATTGGAAATTTTCATTTTTAATAAATATAAAAATAGTTGAAAAAAATTATTTATGACAAAAGGGCATCCTTACCCTTTCAATTGCCAAAGGTTTCATTTGTGACTTTAATTTTATAAAGTCTCTTTTTAGTTCTTTAACCTAACATTATTAACAAAAAAATCCTTACATTGAAATTTTAAATGCTGTCAAAGAATTCTCTAATGTTAAAATACGAATTTCTATTTTAAAATAAAAAATAATTATTAGAAAAAATCATCATTTGGTATAAGCAATGTTAGAGTGAGATCTTAGAAGATTAAAAAGATACTTTATAAATTTAAAAGACGGAAATCTTGTACGTGCCTGTTTGGGAAGCCATTTTCCCAAACGGTGCACGTAAGCCGAGACAAAATCATCTCGAAATCTGTAAAAACCATCTCGAAATTCATAAAAACCATCTTGAAATCCGTAAAACCATCTCAAAATTCTCAAAATGCCTCAAAATCTGCAAAATCCATTTTCCTAACGGAATTCCCAAACAAGCGCTACAAAATTTGAAGTTTAAAGATGCAATTTTATCATCTTGTCTTGCCAGAAATGTCCAGGTAATAAGCATTAATGCCAGTCGTACTAGGATAGAATTAATCGATCATTACCAATATCAATCTAAATATTGGAAGTTTGGAACTACATCCATTCGGTCTAGTATTTTTATATAAAAACATATAATAATATTTTTATATTATTTTACAGTTAATTAAAAAATTTCATTTACAGTTTTATCTCAATTTTTAAAAAAGTAACACCAAATTTTATTTTTTAGTTAGACAATACATGATACATTTAAAAGTATGATAAAAATATTTTGTTATTCATACCAACATTTTATAATACTATATTTAAAATTACAACAAAATATTAATATTTACATGTTATCAAATCAATAATGTTATTTTTCGATCAAAACAGAATAATATTGCATGATGAAACATTTTTTTAATTGCATTTCATAATAAATTCTTTTAGCAAATGTTTGGCAAATTAAGGGTAAATACATTATTTAGTCTTTTAAACTTCATAATAATATTGTATTCCTAACCCTTATGGTTTTGAATTTTGATGTTTTTATTGGAAATTAAGAGTAAATGCATTTTTTAGTCTTTCAACTTTGTTCTCGTTTTAGTTTTGATTCCTCAAATTTAAAATTAATTATTTTAATCTCTCATATTTCAATTTATTAAAATATTAGTTTATAATCTAATAAAAGTATGGATTATTAAGATATCAAAATCATTTATTTTAAATTTGATTTATAAAAACTAAAATAAAAATAAATTTATAGATTAAATATTATATTAACATGTACTTTAATCGCATCTCATCTGGATTTTGATTGGCAAAAAAATTAAAAAAAAATCTCTTCTGCATTTTATAATGGGCCATGTAACCATTTGGAATTCCCAATCGGCATTAATGTTCGTGATGTGATGTGATGTGATGTGATTGCTTTAATTTCCACGAGATTTTAAATTTTGGCGTTGTGTGGGCCTAATGTTTAGAATTAATGAATAAAGATTTCAAAACTTTAAAAAATTATTGTAAAATCTCAAGAATAACCGTTAAGGTTATCATTAACATCTTTATCAACTTTCACTAATAATTTTAAAGCTACTTTTAAGACCTTATTATAATTTTATAAATTTTTGGGACTTTCAATCATTAATTCTTCTATTTGGGACTTAATTATAAATTTGTCTTTCTTTTCCTTGTCGCACATTCAGGACTTGTTTGGCTCCACATTTAAAAATATAGGTTTTATAGTAAAATATAAGTTTTGCGTCAGAACTTTAATTTTGTTCAAGTACTCATTTTTTTAGAAAATTTTTTTGGAAATAAAATCTAGCCAAATTATACTCTCTCCTAATTATTTTTCTCTTTTCTCATTTCTCCTTCCTATTTTTTACTTTTCCTCTTTTTCTTTCTTCCAACTCTCTTTCCTAATTATTTTTTCTATTTTCTCTTTCCTATTATAATTTTTCTTACAATTCGTAAAAATTATTCTAACCATAACTTCTCAAATATCTTTTCAAAAGTTAAGTTTTATTTTGAAATCCATAAAAGTTACTCTCTAAAATCTATTTTCTAAAATTTAAATTTTACCTTTAACTCCATAAAAATTATTTTTCACCGAATTTTAAATAAGCACTTAATATCATCATTATCGTCAATATATAAATACCAATAAATCTCCAATCAGTCTGAATTTTCCAAATGTTTTAGCTCCACATGCATTGGGCCAAGCGTTTACATCCTATTCCTTTTGTTTTGATATTTGTAGCTGCACATTCATTGACAATTTGACATTTGTAATGAGTTCCAATTGACACTAATGTTTGGTAATGTCAACATGTTCATAGTGGGGATGTTTGGCAAAGTGTTTGAACATCTTAAAAGTACGTTCAACAGTATTTTTCGTAAAACGAGATAATCTTCTTCACATATTTATCTCATAAATGGTAAAAACACTTCTCCAACGTTTTCCCAAATGGACCCAGTGTTTAAATAAGTATACGAGAGGAGTTTTGTATCGATATGTAAACATGATTTTTCAACATTTTGATAAATAGGCACATAATTGCTTTGGTTTTTGTGTGATTTTGAATTTTTATGTCATATTTTATGGGATTTGAATTTATTCATAAATTATATTTTTAGTTCAAATAAAGTAATATTACTCTCGTAATATTTCAATGACATCACAATTTTTAGAACAAAAAAGGCAAATATTTCAACCATGATGATGAAATTTTTTAAAGTTACTCATTAACTAATTCTTAAATCATTTTCAAAATATAAAAAGGATTCAAGATAAATTGCTCTTGAAGGATAGTATTATTTTATATAGAAGAAGAGAAATTGGATTTGGTATATTTTAATATTCATCTATCCCAATAACAAAAAAAAAGCGGACTTGAATGATCCTTTATTAAGAATTAAGAGCTAAATTGGTTAATGGAATGGGTCATAATTATTACGGAGGACCCTCGTGGCCCAACGATCTTTCAGTCGGAAAAATATCTATTTTGATCCTTTTTTATTTATTAATTTGGATTGTATCTAATCCATTTTTTTAGACCAAAAGAAGATTCTAATGCCCTTTACTTTTTTACTTTGATTTTAATTCATTGGATTTTGTAGTAGGTTCCATTCTCATAATATCTCCAACGAAAAGAAAAAAGATATCAAATTGATCAAAACTAGAGTTGTACATTTTTTTCTTTCCTTATTTTAATATAAAATAAAGCTCTATCCTTGTAATTAAGTGAAGAAGGAACCTTTTTGGTGTAATACAAGAACAAGAATGCGCGTGCCACGAATATTGAAAAAATTCTTCTTCAAAATGGAATTATTTATTATTTTCTGCCACCGAAGAGAAATTGGACTTGGTATACTTTAAGAAGTGTACTGTTATTAAAGTGAGGTAAAAATAAGTTTTATTGAAGTTAAATTTTGGGGATATAAAATAATAAATGTTATTTGAGTATGTAAAATACTATGTGTTTGTTTGGATTATCAACGAAAATTACTTTTTTAACATGATCTATTATCTATAGAGTAAGTATATAAGAGGAATTTCATTTGAACTTAGGAGAACGTACTTTTACAACGATGTCTTGAGCATACACTGTATTCCACAAGCTAGAATTTCACTAATAAATTTAATTGGATTAATTTTAACTTGTAAATGATTTTTGAAAAAATGAACAAAATGGTTTCGTTGAAAATGCAAAATCATAATTCAGTCCTTTTCATCACCGAATAAATTTAGTATTTGTTTGGCAACGCTTAACTTATAGCAAAGCACGTTCAATAGTATTTTTTCGCAAAACAAAATAATCCACTTCACATATTTGTCTCAGCTTGCATAAAAGTACTTCTCTACCGTGTTGTCAAACGGGCATTTAATCAGCGATAGAATTACCAACCAAATTTATTGACATAATTTTTGTGATTGAAAGTTTCCATCGGTGATTCCATCTATAAATTCCATTGCTAAATTTATGAATGAAATATTCCATTTTTTGTTAGTATAGGATTTGACCAAGAGGGGATGAATTGGTCACTTTAAAAATTAAAGTGTAAACCACAGAAATTAAAATGAAATGACAGAGAGTGCAGAAGAATGATGGGCAAAGTAATTTATCCTGGTTCGGTCCTCTCTGACATACGTCTAGTCCTCAGAGCTCCTCTGAGATTTTCAATCCACTAATAATAACCAACTAGACTTCACAAGCCTTTACAATCAAGGAGTCACACTCCCCCTTACTATATGCAAGAAAACAGAGACCTTCACTCTATGTTTTTCAACGTACTCTCAGCCCAACAATCTTAAGGTCCCCCAACCTTGAGTTTCTCTCATATTTACAAAATATTTTTGCAAATCTCTTTCAAAAGAGTGGATGGCTAATAATGAAGCTCACAGAGTAGTATGAAGATTACAGAAGATAGTAAGAGTATGAGCAATAATGTTGTAGTTTGTTGTTCTCTACTTCCGTCTTCAATGCTTCTTTATTTATACTTGAGAAGTCCTTAGATACCCGTTAGACTCCATTACATAGTCGTTACTCTCATCATTGACTATTTTGTTTATGCATTAATGGCATTAAATGATGTGGGGTCACACAACGGCAAATGTTGTAGATGAACGTTGAAGTCTTCGAGTCATGGACCGTTTTTGTGCTTCTTTCTTCATTTACTGTTTGTAAGCTGTATGCATTTATGAGCGTAGACAATATTCAAAATAAAGTAGATACAGCCTGTCAGTAATCATAGTTATCAGAAAAGTAGTGCTCGAGTTTCCCTTTACAATACTCGAGTGTTTAGAGGAAATTTGAAAGAGAAAACATTTGAAAACTCATAATACTCGAGTGTTGAAACCATAATACTCGAGTGTTCTATCGTAAGTGTCGTGTTTTGAGATAAAGAAATTCGATACTCGAGTGTTCACAACACTTCCATTAACTACTCAAGTGTTCAGCTTCAAGTATTGCGTGTAGTTTTGAAAAGCATCTCGATACTCGAGTGTTGGCAATACTTCTATTTAAAACTCAAGTGTTCAGGTTAAAGTGTTGTGTTTGATTTGAAAGAAATGCTCGATACTCGAGTGTTGAAGAAATCAATACTCAAGTGTTGACAACACTTTCACCAAACACTTGAGTGTTGTGCTTGAAGTGTTGTCTTCCGTTTAAAAATTTTGCCCAATAATCGAGTGTTGAAAACTAACACTCGAGTGTTGACAACACTTCCTCCACAACACGAGTGTTATGCTTCAAGTTCAATTATTTTGACTCAATACTCGAGTATTCAATACTCAATACTCGAGTGTTGACAATACTTTCATTTGTAACTCAAGTATTTTGCATCAAGTGTTGAGTATTCCTTTGAAAACAAACTCGATACTCGAGTATTACAACACAATACTCGAGTGTTGTCAATATTTCAACACAATACTTGAGTTTCATACGAAAGTATTCTGATTTTAACACCAATAGTCGAGTGTTGTAAAACATTACTCGAGTGTTTGCAACACTTTATCTTAATACTTGAGTTTTCACTTGAAGTGTTGAATCTCAAAAACATTTTAACTCACAATACTCGAGTATTAATGTTCAGAACTCGAGTATTATTAAAACTTTCAACAAAAACTCAAGTGTTGTCTGAAAGTATTGATTTTTAACTGATGAAAAACCTTGATACTCGAGTGTTAAAGAATAGTACTCAAGTATTATCAATACTTTCATACAAATTGATCAGAGAACTCAAGTGTTGCACTATGAACACTTAATCATCAACAATTTAAGCTTTATAATTTCTGAAATCATTTTGTTATCATTAAAACAAGGCATCAACATTTTTGAGAAAGAATATTTTCGTCACTAATTTGATGGCGAAGGGCATTCTATCACTAATTAATGGTGGAATTAACCCTTTTATCCCTCTTTTGAATATTGTGCTATCCAGTGAGAGATAACATCCTGGGGGTAAAATTGTAAAAACACCAAATTTTGAAGTTCAAATTTGATCTTTAAAGAGGTACATGAGATTTTGAATCTTGAGATTTCCGTTTTACTTAGTATAAATATCCTTCTATTAGATTCAATCATATTTAAAGTACTGTTGAATACTAAATACAAACAACTTGATAAGACATGATATTTTATTTAGACCCTTCTCTCAATATTTATACCTATACAACATTACTGTCTTCTTCATAGGGTTGAGCTATACAATACGTTACTTCGATCAACGACATAACATTAGCACAATTTTTTTATTTATGTCATAAATGATTCAACAGAAGTTTACTTAGTTGGCCGTTAATTTTTTTAAAACATAGATGATATTAATAATAGGGACCCCCTAATGTTCTCAAAACATCCACTTACATATAATTTTTTTAACAGCTATTAATAATATTCCGTTAAACATTCTAAAATGATTGATTTTATGCATTAAATTTTTTTTGACGTGATTATTAAATATTCCTCATCTTACCATATATGATATTCTGGTCCAGTAGAACTTGTTTGGTTTTATTTCCCAAAACGTTTTATTTTAGTACTCACATTTTTCGAAAAAGTTATTTTGATACAAAACCTTGGTTTGAAACTTAGGTTTTGGAAAAGTTATTGTGCTTGTTTGGACACTTAACCCTCACTCAAAAGCACGTTCAACAGTATTTTTCACAAAGCGAGACAATCTCCTCTACATATTTACCTCGACTTGTGTAAAAGTATTTCTCTACCGCTTTTCCAAACGGACATATTTTTTTTGTCAAATCGCACAATTTCTCTTAATAAATTTTCTCTCACATACTTTTTCTTTTCATCTTTATATTTACTTTTTGTCTTGAAATCCATAAAATTCAAAACTTCCCAAACATAATCATATTTTTAAAACTTAAATTTTACCTCAACATCCATAAAAACTATTTTTTAAAATTTAAATTTTACCTGCTAGTACTTTTAAAACCACCATCAAACCGGTTGAGATCGACTCACATTTTAGAGATTTTAGAGATGATGGTTTTAAACTTAATGCCTTGCTCCTCGAGACCAGAAATCTCGTAGAATAATGTAGAAGGGGTGACATACGTGATGGCTTACATCACCACCTCCAGCTTTCACTGAAATTTGGACTTAAATGAAATAAAAGTTTATTTTCTGTCAACTTTTTAATAATTAAAGGCAAAGGCAGAAACAACCACCTCGTAGGTCCCACCTTTTCCTAGACTGGTGGCGAACTTTCCAAACCCAAGAGAGACTGTATCTGAGGTTATCTTCATATCTTCTATATAAGCGCATCACAGCTTCAACATTTCAAACCCAGAAATCGACAACTTTACCTATATATATCCAAAACCTTTCATCAATCTCAAGCCTTTGTTTTGAGATTTCCATGGAGAAAACCACTCATATAGCCGTTGTTCCCAGTCCAGGCTTTAGCCATTTGATTCCAATTCTTGAGTTCTCCAAGCGACTTGTTCAACTTCACCCAGATTTCCATGTCACTTTCATCATCCCCTCACTGGAATCTCCTCCTCCTTCTTCCAGAGCCTACCTTCAAAATCTTCCTTCAAACATCGATTCCATTTTTCTTCCTCCTGTCACCAAACAAGACCTACCCAAAGATGAAAATATAGGATTCCAAATTCATCTCACAGTGACCAAATCTTTGCCATCTTTGCAACACGAATTGAAGAACTTGAATTCCAGATCTCCTTTGGCTGCTTTAGTTGTAGATCCTTTTGCAACTGACGCATTAAGTTTTGCAAAGGAACTAAACACTTTGTCCTTCGTTTACTTCCCTGGAGCTGCTTCAACGCTTTCCTTGGGTTTCTATTTACCAACCCTTCACGAAGAGGTTTCTGGTGAGTTCAGAGACGTACCGGAACCTATTAAGATTCCAGGTTGCGTCCCGCTCTATGGTAGAGACCTCCCTGACCCGCTTCAAAATAGGTCCAGTGAATCTTACAAGAACTTTCTCCAACGATGTAAAATATTGTTGTCTGTTGATGGACTATTGGTTAACAGCTTTACGGAAATGGAAGAAAGGGCTATAAGAACATTGGCACAGAAAGAAAGTGGCTATCCACCTGTATATCCGATCGGGCCCATCACTCAAACCGGGTCAAGTAGTGAAGAAAACGGGTCAGAGTATCTGAAGTGGTTGGAGAATCAACCACCTAGTTCTGTTTTATATGTTTCTTTTGGAAGTGGTGGGACACTATCCCAAGATCAAATTAATGAGCTTGCTTTTGGTTTGGAATAGAGTGGCCAGAGATTCTTATGGGTTACTAGAGCACCAAGTAACTCAGTTAATGCTGCTTACCTTGGTTCTACAAATGAGAATCCTTTAGATTTCTTACCTGAAGGCTTCTTGGAGAGAACCAAAGAGCAAGGTTTTGTTATTCCTTCTTGGGCACCTCAAATTTCAATACTTTCTCATAGTTCTGTCGGTGGGTTCTTGTGTCACTGTGGTTGGAACTCTATACTTGAGGGTGTACAGAAGGGAGTGCCATTTATAGCGTGGCCACTTTTCGCTGGGCAGAGGATGAATGCTGTTTTGTTAACTGAAGGTCTTAAGGTGGCATTGAGGCCTAAAGTTAATGAAGAAAATGGGATAGTGGAAAGGGAAGAGATTGCCAGAGTGGTGAAGAGTTTGATGGAAAGTGAAGAGGGTAAGGAGATTCGCAGGAGAATGAAGGATTTAAGAGATGCTTCTTCAAATGCATTGAAAGAAGATGGTTCTTCTACAAAAATGCTATCACAAGTTGCACTCAAATTGAAGAATAATTTGAATGGGATATAAGAAAGTTTTAAACTTGCATATCAACTTTGATTTCTCTTCCCTATAATTTCTTGTTCTTTTACTTGTTTCTCCATTTTTTTTGTCAAACTAAAATAATCACCTTCCTCTGTTAAAAAATTATAGATATTTCCTTCTCGTTGGTTTCACTTTTGTTTGGACATTTGCTAATTAATGACTTCTTCTCATGTTAAGTTTATATACACCGACAACATTTCATTGGTTCCTTTTTTATCTTTATTCAAAGTGGAAGTGGTGATGTAAGTGATCAATTAGATATGGCTTCTAATAACTCTACGAGATATCTTTTTTCCCCCCTCTTTTGGCAGCTAGAGGTGTGTCTATTCTTTATTTTAAGTAATTTTAAATGGTATGAATTAAATATGTAAGATATCTTTTATTTCATAAAGAGTGAAAAGGCCTTTTCTTTGAAGGTACAAATCTTCCTATAAATTTTTCCCTATGTGTGTAAATCACTCTAATGAATTGAAAGGGTTGTAAAACATCATAATTGTTTATTTGAGGGTTAAGGTACAATTAAGTTTTAAAGTATACAAAAGTAGATATAATTTTTTTAAAAATATTGCAATTTAAGCAATTCCATTAAATTTGCCTAAACACATGTCTTTTTTGTTTCTATGTGTGACCCACTTGTGCTATTTACAACTTTACAATGAACATTTCAAGTGGTCAAACCTGTACATTTTTTAAAAGATTAATGTATTTACTTTTTGCATCATTTAAAATTTAACTATGCCAGACGCAGCTAACATAAAACTTTGTTGGTAAAATTACACATTATTCAATCATTTGAGATAACACAAGTTTATTTTAAGTTGTGGGCCCTATTTTAAGTTCTCAACCAAAATCTCATCACATTCTTCATCTTCATTATGAGACCTTTGACCCTTCACCCCACCTGTTCGAACACCAAACGCAAGGAAGAAAATTCTCTTCGCCACCTCAATGTCCATCTCACCTTATTTAGTCAAAAGATTCTATCAAATAGGACAGGTAAAACGGGCTCAACCCGCCAACTCGCGGGCTGAGGGGGAGGCGGCCTGTCAAAAGGGTAAATATACAGCCCACGGGTCAGTTTCCTAGCACTACTATCAAATGTTCAAAGTAAAGCCACATGGATTCATAGACCCCAACATGGGGCCCACAACTTAATGTTACAGTACAAAATGAAGTCCACCGAATCAAGCCCAAGCCCAGTCCTTATAATCTTCTAGAATAGTGTTATAGGGCTTCGTGTACAGTGTCTGGCCATCTCTAATTTGTCTATACATACAGTATTGTAAATCGTCTCTAACAATGTAATGGATTTTGGTTTAAACTAACTTTTAATCTTTATAGCTTAAATCAATTTGAATTTTGGTCTTTTTAGTTTTAAAGTTTTATTTTTGGTCCGAGATATTTAGTTCCTCTGAACCAAAGTTAGTTCTATAGTTTTAAAAGGACTTAAATCATAGGATAATGTCATTAAAATTGTTAATGTGTCAGTTACACCATTATTTTTGACGTGGCTTGATGACTGAATATGTTCAATACTTACATTGATTGGTTGAACCTACTTTTGGTCTATATAGTTTTCCCTAATTTAGGTTTCTCTGAAGTTTAAAAATTGTGATTTTTATCCCTTAAATTTATTCTATCAAAAACTGTTAGTCCCCGTAATTTTAAAAGGACTTAAACTAGATATTAACACCGTTAATTTTGTTTATGCTTCACTAACTCCATTAATTATGATGAAATAGCTTAATAACACAAAAATATTACATTACAATCTCAATAAATAACTCACTATATTCAGTTCGCCACCATAGAATTCAACAATTACACATGCTTATTTGACATTAGATTTTGATTTTACCTTTTGAAAAGGAACATCCACTCTAATAATTGTTGAGTTCGCGCTATAGAACTCAACAATTATACCCAAACTTGTTACACACTCAAGTTGCTAAAGTAATATATAAAGAATATAATTTTATATTGAAAATAATATATTTAGAAAAATAAAAAATAAATATGAACAGTTATATAAACATGTAAAAGTTGTTGTTGCTTATTTATTTTTACAATCTAATATATTTGAATTTTTCAATAATGAATTATATATAAATAAAAAATACAAATATTATAAATACAAATAAAAATTAATATATATCATATGTATATTATTTTTATCAAATTTTTGAATAAGGAATATATTAATTACTAATAAATATTTACAAAGTATAATAAAATAAAAAATACGTATTTAATAACATATTAATTTTTTTTACCAACAATAATATATTATTTTATGCGTGTTTGTATAAGGGAGAATCCCAATAAAACCCATTTGAAAAATAAATCCTGATTCAAGCCTTCAATTTTAACGAATCTCTAATAAAGCCTCTTGATTAAAAATTGAACAGAAACTCTAAGCAACTTCTCTATCATTTTTCCAGAAAATTGGTTATTGCCCAACACAATTTATAACCTAACCTTTTAGCTAAGATGAAACCTTGATGATCAATTAGGGTTTTCATCGAAGGCCTAAATCTGGGATTTGTTAAAATCGAAGGCCTAAATCAGGATTTTAATATTTCAACTCGATTTGATTGAGATTCTCCCTCAGTATACTATAAAAACAATATAGTCAGTCCTGCAGCCACTCCCTATATGCTTGAACAGGAATGACGCAGGGGTAGATTTAAATATTATATAGATGTTCAGCTCAAGTGACAAAGGCTTCAACATGTGTGTGCAAGGTCTAGGGTTTGAAGCTTCCCTTGATTTCAAAGATAAACTAATTAGTCATGAAAAATTTGCTCGACGATAAGTTGTTGTTTTGTATTGTAAGAATATAGTAAATCATACATCACGACTGAGATATTTTTGCTTTTCAAGATAGTCGAAGTCATTGGACAGAGAAGGAGTCCTTAATTACCAATATATTATAACTTTTCATTAGATATTTACGATTCAAATTTGAAACTTGCTGAAACATCCACTTGTACATGAATTTTGCTAGAATGTGTTATCATTTGCTAATGAAGTATGGTAAATATATAGTAAATGAAGTGTAGTAAATATCTATTTTACACTTCGATCATGAGCACTTGACTACACTTCATTCGCTAATTATTACAGTTGATTAGCAAATAACAACACTTACCTTTCTTTTTCTTAATAACAATGCAAGCAAAGCTTGATAGATAGGTTTAACCAATTACATATAAGAATGAATCAAGGGTATGTATTGAAGAACGAGACAAAAGATCTTATACTACAAAAAAAAAATAAGACTTTTAGCTACCACTTTTAATGGTGATATAAAATGTTGCCGCTAAAGTACCCTTTAGCGATGACCTTTTACGTTGTGAATGAAAGCAATACTTAGTTGTGCTTAAGCCAAGACCTCTAGAGACAACTTTGCCTTAGGCAAGATTTTTAATGACAACTTTTTAACAAAGATAAAAGGCCTTGCTTTCAGCAGCGACGCAAAAAGTCACATATAAAAATCTTGCTTTCAGCGGCAACTGAAAAAATTCGCACTTAAAAATCTGACCTTCAATAGCGATTGAAAAAGTCATCGTTAAAAGTATGACATTTAGTGGCAATGGAAAACGTAGTCACTCAAAGTCTTGCCTCTAGCGGTGATTGAAAAAGTTGCAGTTGAAAGCTCTACCTTTAACGACAACTAAAAAACGTTGTTGAAAGTATAGTTTTATGCGGCGACTCGGCATAGAAACCCTTGCCTTCAACAGCGATGGAAAAAAGTTGCAACTGAAAGTATGACTTTCAATGATGACTAAAAAGTCGTTGTAGAAAATATGACTTTCAGCGGTGACTTTTTACGTTGCTGCTGAAATTCATCACTCATAATCCTTTCTTTCTATGTTTTTTCTGTAATGGAAGCAGCGGTGAAACTATATATATTTTCAATAGAGGAAGCCAATTTAGTTTTACAAATAAATCCATCAAGAATTCAAAATATAAATAGGAAAAACAAAATAGACGATTAGTACAATACTATATCTCATTTAAATTGTTCCAATTCTTCCATTTAAGTGCAACTTCAGATAGCATCTTTGTTGAAGAACCTTCTTCTTCAAGTGCACTATTTGATGCATCCTTTAAATCCTTCATTCTCTTGCGAATCTCTCTACCTTCTTTACTTTCCATCAAACTCTTTATCACTTTGGCAATCTCTTCCCTTTGCACGATACCATTTTCTTCATTAACTTTAGGCCTCAATGCCACCTTAAGGCCATCAGTTAACAAAACGGCATTCATCTTCTGCTCTGCAAAAAGTGGCCATGCTATTAATGCCACTCCCTTCTGTACAGCCTCAAGTATAGAGTTCCAACCAGAGTGACACAAGAACCCACCTATAGAACTATGACCAAGTATTGAAATTTGAGGTGCCCAAGAAGGAATAACCAAATCTTGCTCTTTGGTTCTCTCCAAAAAACCTTCTGGTAAGAAATCTAAAGGGTTCTCATTTGAAGAACCAAGGTAAGCAGCATGAACTGAGTTACTTGGTGCTCTAAGAACCCATAAGAATTTCTGGACACTCAGTTCCAAACCTAAAGCTAGCTCATTGATTTGATCTTGGGATAGTGTCCCACCACTTCCAAATGAAACATACAACACAGAGCTAGGTGGTTGATTCTCCAACCAATTCAGACTCTCTAACCCGTTTTCTTCTGTGCCTGACTTGGACCGAGTAGTCGGTCCAACCGGATACACAGGTGGATAACCACTTTCTTTCTATGTCAACACTCTCATAGCATGTTCTTCAATCTCAGTGAAGCTGTTAACCAATAGCCCATCAACGGATAAGAATCTCTTGCTTTGTTGGAGAAACATTTTGTACTGTTCACTGGATCAGTTTTCAAACGGGTCAGGTAGATCTCTAAAATAAAGTGGGAGACAACCAGGAATCTGGATAGGGCCATGTACGTCTCTGAATTCACTAGAAACGTCTTCATCGAGGGTTGGAAGATAGAGGCAGAGGGAAAGCGTTGAAGCATTTGTGGGGAAATAAATGAAAGACAATGTATTGAGCTCCTTTGCGAAATCTAGTACCTCAGATGCAAAAAAGTCTGTAACTATGGCAGCCAAGGGAGATTTGGAATTCAAGGTCTTCAATGCATTCTGTAAAGATAGCATAGATTTGGTCACTGTGAGTTGAATTTGGATTCCCACTTGAGAAACTTGTGGTAGGTCTTGTTTGGTAATAGGAGGAATCAACATGGCATCGATGTTTG
>JANTPZ010093569.1:0-16671 GCA_025593235.1 Vachellia pachyceras | reverse complement strand
TCTACAACCCTTTCTTCTAAGCTTATTGGCGGAGAGAAAGAATTCTTTGCATCAATGGTTGTTGATGCTGTGGTTGCAATTGGAATTGAAGACAGGATGAACATGATTGGAATAAAGAAGGTACGCAGTGGTTTTACAAGCTTCTAAAAAATTCATAAGATCCTTGTTTAATGGATCCAAAATATGTGAAACGAATAGTGGCATGACCAACAAAATTGGATAAAAGAATGATATTAAAGAAAGTTTGAGTGCTGGTGGTATAGGTTGCTTTTCTTTCTTGAATGTTTAATTATCATCAATAATTTATGTTAACGGTTGGGCTTTATCTGGGAAAGCATATTGTATGGCTGTATGATGGAGGTTCTTCTACAGGTTCCAGGTGGTAATATGAGGGACTCCTTTCTAGTGAATGGTGTCGCCTTCAAAAAGACATTTTCATATGCTGGCTTTGAACAACAACCAAAGAAGTTTCTCAATCCTAAGATACTCTTACTCAATGTTGAGTTAGAGCTGAAATCTGAGAAAGAGAATGCTGAAATAAGGTATAAAGATTTTTTTAAAAAAATTCTTTCTGATTTTTGTTTATTGATTTAGTCACCATCTTATTGAATGATTACTAAGTTTACGATATCATTCCTCTTTTTACCGCATTCTACAGATTATCAGATCCAGCGCAATATCAGTCAATTGTTGATGCAGAATGGAATATCATATATGACAAGTTAGATAAATGTGTCAAGAGTGGTGCCAAAGTTGTTCTTTCACGATTGGCTATTGGTGATCTAGCTACACAGGTTCTCTTTAAATTTTTTTCATCACAGCTTATTTCTTACTGTGGACCACATCCAGTATTATTAGTTTATGAAGTTTTCACCTGAGATACTTATCCATTGCTTGGTTGTGGGCTTCTGACTTGCTTGTCTTGTTAATACACTTGGACTTTTGTTTCATTATATTTACTGCAGTTTGATATTGCTGTGTAAACTGTCTTTTTCTGTAAAATGACCTTTTCAGTCATTTTATTTATTGAAAGCTCAAGGATTTTACCAATTGTTTGAATAACATTTCCTTGAAACAGTATTTTGCAGATAGAGATATCTTCTGTGCTGGTCGTGTGGCTGAAGAAGATCTCCAACGGGTTGCTGCTGCAACTGGCGGAACTGTACAGACATCTGTCAACAATATTATTGATGAGGTCTCATCACTTTCTGCTTGTAAAAAAATTGTTTTTTTTTAAGTTATGATATTCTCACGTAAGCAACAATAAATGTTATCATTGTATATTGTTTTCATTGTATATTTAATATGTTATGGTGTTTTGTGTCACTGCTAAAATCGTTTTGATTTATTTGCTTGAAGGTCCTTGGGACTTGTGAGATTTTTGAGGAAAAGCAAGTAGGAAATGAGAGGTTCAATATATTTAATGGTTGTCCATCTGGCCGGACAGCTACCATAGTTCTTCGTGGTGGAGCTGATCAGGTTTGTCAGAGGACACATGATGGCTGTAGACATCAATCTAAACCAATCTGTCTAATGACCTGTTCATGGACTTATATTTTTTCGTGTTAATCTCTTTCAGTTCATAGAGGAAGCAGAACGAAGTCTTCATGATGCAATCATGATTGTTAGGAGGGCTCTAAAGAATTCTAATGTAGTTGCTGGCGGTGGTGCTATAGATGTATGTCTCTTATGTATGTGTCTGGTTCTGTTAGATAAGTGTGTAAAAGATTAACATGTGATTTATTGTGGCAGATGGAAATCAGTAGGTATCTGAGGCAGCATGCTCGTACAATAGCTGGGAAATCACAGCTTTTCATCAACTCTTATGCTAAAGCTCTTGAGGTAGGTCCTTGTCTTTCATTTTCGCATCCATGTTTTTGGTTTATGTCTCAATATTTCTTTTTAAATAGAACAAGGATATGGTAGGAAGTATGTAAATTACTAGTAGAGGATATGATGTCCTCCAAACAGTATGGTCGGTGGACAAACAAAAAGGAAAGTTACTGTTGGAGCAATAGTTACCCGCATGATTGGAATTTTTTTTTTTGGGGTATTTTTTGAGGGTTGTCAATTTCAGTCTTATCCTTCTTCCTCAGTAGTCCCTATAGATGAAGTTAGGCCTTGCTAGAAAACATTGACTTCCGTTTGAAAACTTGCTAACTGCTTGCCGCCTTATTAGCTTGGAAACTGTAAGAATTAAGGCATGAAGGAATTGACATCCTAGCCATACCCAGCACATGTGCTGTTTAAAGAGTATGTTTACTTGATTGGATGTTGATGCAAAAGCTCATGTTGCAATTGCAGGTCATCCCTAGGCAATTATGTGACAATGCTGGATTTGATGCAACTGATGTGCTGAACAAATTAAGGCAGAAACATGCGCTTCCTTCTGGTTGGTTGGCTGTTTTATACGTGCATGTCATGCCAATGTATATTGAAAACAGAATTACTTTATACAGACCCATTGAATAGCTAGATTGCTAGCAAGCCCGGCCTAGCTGAATACTAGCGTTTTCAAACTTTTTTAATAGAACTGATTGACACGAACCTAAGCCAGTCCTAAGTTAAATCTTAGCCTGGCCTAGTTGAGTGTTGGGTTTCCTGCGTGCATCTTTGTTGCCTCACTTGACTGGAGAACTTTGCCTTTTCATGTCATATATATCTTCTAGAGTTATTCTGATAGGTAAAGCATTGAAAACCTGTACAATGCATGCCCTTAACAGGTGAGGGGGCACCATATGGTGTAGACATCAACACTGGTGGAATTGCTGACTCATTTGCTAACTTCGTGTGGGAGCCTGCAGTGGTGAAGGTATCTGCATATGATCTGAACAATTATAGAGTCTTGTCATATACATGTATATATTTGGGGTGGTGATTAAAGCTAAATAATGAATTTGCAGATTAATGCTATAAACGCTGCTACAGAAGCAGCTTGCCTTATCTTAAGTGTGGATGAAACAGTTAAAAATCCCAAGGTAAGGTCTTTTAGCAAGTTCTGTTCGCAGTTATTTCCTCTTATCTATTGTGTTAAATAAACTCAAGCATAAATAAAATGTTTTCTTGTTCGACATTGTTTTTCCAATTTATGTTTCTTGGGGTGGGACCTGTATAATTTGGCATTTCAGCCTTTACTTCGCTATTCTTAGTTTGTCATTTTTTGGGGACATGAAAATCAGAATCCCGTTTAGTTGATCTCTGTCAGAGTAATGAACTGTATCAAACCTAAGGATGGCCTTATTTATTTATTTATTATTATTTTTTTTTTTGGCATGAAGGACGGCCTTACTTAAGAAAGCCTTTATTGCTATCTTCTGGAAGTTACATTTAATCTGGTCACTTTAGTTTGCTCTGGATGATTTTTTTTAAGCCAATAAAGAATTGTTCTGTGTTCCCATGTGTAGTCTGAGAGTGCACAAGGAGAGGCCGCTGCTAGTGCCATGGGGGGCAGAGGCCGTGGAGGTGGCTTCCCTGGACGTGGGGGGCGAGGCATGAGAAGGCGATGAGAGGGGACTTAAAAAGACGAACTTAATTTTGGTTTCTAGCTTCATGAAATGCGCCTGCGGGGTCCATGTGTTTCTGCAGATTGATATTGGGTAGATAAGTCGTCCTGTATTTTGATCTAAGAGTCCAATGACCAATTGTTGATGCCGTAGAACTAATGATGCTGGTAGCAATTCCCAAGCGCGTGCGTTTGATTTATTTATTTTTCGTTTTTTTGGGCTTTAAACCGTTGGTCTGGTAACTTTTTTGTCTTTTTCATCGGAAGTATGAAACTATAGTACTATTTTTGATAAAACTTGTGTTCTAGCTTGTGAAAATTTGCTGTAGTTCTCTGTTAAAAACAATTATGTATTTCTAAAGCTATATTGAAGCATTTCATTTGAGATAATGGATAAGAACTAGGAAAACTATGGCATCCGCGATAGCAACATGTACATTTGTTGACGGGGAAAACTGTAGCCGTTGCTTCACTCGTTTCATGGCTGCAGTTATTTCTGCTTCCCATTCTTAATTAAGCTGATTACTCAAGCATGGGGATTTCAGTTGTGTGAAAAGAAATTTAGAGTAGCCTGCTATCCCTGCATCATGGTAGTAAACATGATTGATCATCGTTAAGAGGCATAAAGAAAATACGGTTAATTTGGAATATCCTCATTTCATTTCTGTAATAAAAACTTCTAATCTGCCTTGTTACAATCAGTGGAAATTTATTGTGAAATCCGCAAGTCCTAGTAAAATGAGTTGTGTATTTGTTAAGAAGCAAAACAGAAAAGGGTCTATGCACCGCAGGAACTAAAACTGAAATAGCATTTGGGAACTGTATCCGAGTGCTTCAAGATGGGTAGCCATGGCCTTACTCATGGGGGGTGGTCCGCACCTTACCATCTGTAAGTTTCAAAATTTGGTCTTGTTACCTTAGAGAGAGAGAGAGAGAGATTGACCTTGATATCAGTAGCGGGTGTGGGGCAATTTGCTTGGATCATTTCCTTCGACACAAACCCAACACCACCGTCCCATCCTTCTGGGGGCTGTAATGTGTAAAATGCATTCACGAAAGACATCAAGAAAACATCTAAAAGCCTACTTTCTATAGGCTTAAGATAATAAATATTAGACTTTTTCTTTGTTTCACCCAGTTTTCACTAGGAATTTAAAAATCCATGTGATGCCCAGATAATTTTTTTCTCATCTATGACTACTTCATTTGATTTTATATGGCTACTAAGAACAGTTCTCTTCGGCACAAGACATTGCCAGTTCGTTCAACCACATATCCTTGACTGGGTTTTCCCTCAAACCTATCAGTTAGTGTGATTGAGAAACCATATATCCCATTTGAGTCAACAGCCGTGGTCATGAAGGTTCATGTTGACTGTTGAGAGAGAAATTAAATACCTGATTTAGAACGTAATAAACTCTGAACTGTCCCGGGAACTTGAGTGCAAATTCATCCAGCTCTTCCTGAAAAAGAAATAAGCAAAAAATCAAATTACAAAGAAATGAACCCAAAGAAAGCTACAGCTGAACTTGATCCATACAGGCAGAGTCCATTATCTTCTAAAGGAATACAAAAGTTACATGCTACATAAGGGAATATGACTGATGAATCTGAGGCGTGATATACATATAAGCTACATGCAAGTGATGCACGGGTGAACATACATGAAAAGAGATGAAGATATATTTACCTTTAAGAGAATATCATCATAAGTAACATTGGCATAAATAAGATGTATATTAGTTTTGCCTTGTGGATTTTCCAGTATGGCTCTTGTAACCTCTAGAAATAGGAAAAAGACTCAATCAATTTCCAAAACATAAATTATAATACAAGAAATAGAAGAACAAAGGGTGCCACAAAGCCCAAAAATCCTAAACCGGAAACATTGGCGTGATGCCAGTGCCGCCAGCAATCATGTCAAAAGCTCTAACTTCTTTGGGTTGGTACTTGAAGCGTCCCTGGATGCATCACAAAGAGTGCATCATAAAAAGTGATGTATAAGGTGCAAAATTGCTTGCAAAACTCACATTATGATAGCCCCTCTTATGCTATTTATAGCCATTCAAATTCAAATATTAACTCCAAGATAAACTCCGAAGATGATATATGACAATTAAGATTCCTAGAAAATAATAAACTCTATTCCAATATAATAATAAACTCTTAATATTTTGAGTCCTCCTTAAAAGGGACTCTTGACAGTATGGACGACACTGTAAGCATAATAAGAGAAAACAATAATAGCAGTTACATGATTACAGTGCATATGAAATAATTTTTGAACATTAATATAAAATATGCAACTGTGTCAGTGTGAGAGATTCCAGCATCCCAACATGCAGCTTGTACAACAAAACGCATAATAAAGGATAGGACTTTATTGCTAAAACACACTAAACAACAGGGATGTCACTGAAGAACGCTGATATTGAAGCTGATGGATTATAGTTTCAGATAAGTGGGTGGCACACCACCTCAACTCAAAACTAGTAACAATCCCACAACCGAAAAGCTCCTCACAGATCACAGGTGCACAACACAGCACAGCAACAAATAATCCAAACACAAAATAGCAGACTTTTAGTGGCTTTTGAGAAGCCAACTCTCTCCCAAGTCGTCCTTCCCCGAAGTTTTCCCTCCCTTTTATTCCAAGGCTGGTCTTCATTTAGTTTCCACTCAACCAGTTCCAACCACTCCCTTATATTCACAGCTCCATCAATCACCTTTCAACTCGTTTAGTTACCTACTATAGTCTTTTATGGTAAGAGTGGTCTGATTAGGTTGATCATATATTCAAAAATTCTCTTTAAGGTGTTCTGCAGGAAACATCCACTATTAAGTAAAAGTTTACTAACAAAATAAAATCACAAGTTGTAGGCACGATCACGAATAACTTTATTCTAGCACAGGCTTAATCAACAAATGACAATGAAATCAATTTTCCCTTCTTTTATAATGGTCAAAGTGGAGAAAGCAAGTCATGTAACAAAACTTAGTAATAAATAAATGGATGACAAAATGAAATTGCTTTTTAAATACCTTAGGTCCCTTCACAGCCAAGTAATCACCTACACACATCTCTCGGAAATGATGAGACATCCTTCCTTGAGGATACATCTATTTATTGACCAAAAGCAATATTCCCATTATAAAAGGCCCATACTTAGTTATGCTTGAATACTGAGGAAAGAAAGGTAATGGCATGTAACCTTTCTTACTAAATAAAAGTATCCAACATCAGTATCCAATGTTGTTGGAGTATATGGTTTGACAACTTCTTCACCAAGACTGTCTTTCCCTCTGTATAAAAGAACAAATTATCTCTGAGATCAATGTATTATAATGGACCGGACTTTCGTCAGCTAGTATCATGCAGTAGCACTGTAGAAGTTTGAAAAACTTAGGACTGGTTCCAGCTTAAGATGAAATGAAATTAGGAACTGGCTTCATCCATGAATTGAAAAAGAAAAAAAGTGAATTCAAACCTGCAGCTTATATGTAGTCCAATGGGAAGTCCTAACACTGAGGTAGGTGTTGGGAGACTAAATCTAAACTTGGCCACTCTGAGCTATGTGCGTTGAACAAGTTTAAATTCCTTGAGGTTCTCAGGGTCCAAACAACCTATCAAGACAAGTTGTAACATAACTTAAGAAACAAATGAGAGGCAGAATAAGCAAATGCATATTTCAAATTTTTAATTTTAGAACGATAACAAATTTATAAGGAATATTGTATCAGTAAGCTAAAATTGAAGTGTAACATTGAAATTTTATAAGGTCCACAAGATTTACTGAAATTAGCTCCCCAATGTACTTTTTATTTATTTATTTGCCTCATACTTACAACTAAGAGGGAATGTTCAGTATTGCAAATTTAGGCGTACAATGCATGTACCGTGACAAGAGCCCAAGCAAAATATTGCTGTTTCGCTGTTTCCAGTTTCCACATACTTTGCTACCATATCAAGCCACAACTGTGGTAGCCATGGCAGCATTTCAGCCATTATGTTGCAACCATTACAATTATGCATCAAAGCTATGGTAAGTATACGTTCATCGAAGAAATAAAAAGCTGGTCGTCAGAATAACTTTTCTATCTTATGTTAACCATTGAATTAAGCATTACCCAACGCCAATGGTGTGGTGCAAAAGCCACCATATAAATTGATCCACTTCATTTAAATTCATTATTGAATTTAGTCTCACAACACACCAATAGTGTAAAATACATTATATATATAGACTAGCACGGGATGGCTTGGGCGACGTCAATTTTTCGCTTTCAATAAAACCAGGAATCTTTCAACCTGGTAACGTCACACATTTTCTCAGCACACTGCCGAAGAAACAACTATCGGTTCCTCTGTGTTCCTTGAATCTTTCGCATTCGGGCGTTGAATATATATATATATATATATATATAGAGTTCCTTGAAGGCGATTGCCAATGGGACCATTAATTGGGCTATGTTAGGTGATGGCTAACGTATGTTGATTGATGTGTTGGAGATGTACATCGACTCAATCTAAGGGGGAAAACATTGTAGAGTGAGGACAAATAGTAGTTAATACATTGCATTTCTTGCATTTCTCATTGCTCATTCGGCACATTGATGCTGCTTTCACAATTTCTTGTGTGTTTTTGATTTGGTTGCTCAATTTTGCGATTTAGTATATCAAATTGTGGTTGTTCTGTGGTTTATTTTTGAACCCATTTGAATGTATGGGCCAATTCTCCAAGTCATTGTCATGCGCTTAAATATGTTTGAGCATTGAGATTCGATCATTGTTTAAAAAAATAAAAACTCATATCAAAATTGAAGTAAAACAGATGCAAAAACTAAGCTTTGGAGGAGTAGCTGCTAGTAACGATGGGTTATATATGGGTACAGACTATATTTGAGGTAGATCGATGATCTGCCTTTCCCCATAGAGTTGTTGGGCATTTGGAGGGTCATCAGGTTAATTTGATACATATTTTTATATTCCTTTGGTAAATACATCATCAGAGGATTTAATTTAATTATTCCTCCTAGCTAGCGAATAAGAGAGATGCTTTTATAACTCTAGAAAGAGTTTATTCACCAACAAATGCAATCAAAAGTCGTGTGCATCAAACTAAAAGCCTCGAGAGGTGAATAACAATAACAATAATAATCAAGTTAATTAATGTATGAAAATGCCTGAAAGTGATGCGCTAATATAAAGATGATGATTAGTAATTAATTGATGAGAAACATTGTATGAACTCAAAGGAAAATAGTTGCCAATAATCCAAAAACGAGGGGCAGGCCAGATGGGTTTAGGCTTATGATTCCATTTCCTGGAGGGCTCGTCACTGATCCTCCTGCAAACATTCACGCAAATTAATAAAGACGACGAGACACAAAATATTTTTGGCACAAATTAATTTTTTTGCAAAAATTGCAAGTGTAGTATATAACATAATGTATACCAGGGGACAGCGAAGGAGAAGAAAGATCTGAAGGGCTGGCGGGAGCTAGCTGACCACCTTCATTGCAAAGCAGCAGCAACAATATATATCAAGTTGCCATTTAATTGATTAAATCACTTGCGTTCATGCAAATCATATATATATATATGTGTGTGTGTACACTTCAACAATATTATTAAATCATACACAATCTTTCATGTGTAAATAATGAAAAAGGAAAATACCTGGTGTTGTTGATGGAGGAGTTACAATGCTAGATGGAGGCAAAGACACTGGCACTCCCACAGCTGTTACGCAGAATGAGATATATCAAATACTCTTTTTAGTGCCGTTTCATTTACACCGATCGATCACAAAACTCCTACTATATGATTTACAATGTATCATATATACAACATGGAATTTGCTAAAATATATATTTTTGTTTACTATTTTTTCAATGAATGTCTTCACACTCATTGTATATAAAATTAGCATCCTTTAGATAAAATCGTATGTATAATAGTGGTACTATGCTTTATCAATTCTGTATTTCTTTGTTTGTGAAAAATCTTGAACAAAGTATTGCTTTAGAGCAGAAGCAGCAGCTGAAAATTAAAAGATGGGAACACTAGTCCCTTTGGTGGATGAACAGTAAATATATAGCAATAATAACTGTGTCAGCTATATATATATATATATATATGTGGTTTGGTTTTGTTAGGTAGTAGTTCCAAACATTAAAGCCTCTCAGCAACAACATTGAATGTGTGTCATGTGCAGGTAGGGTGGGAGCATTTGACACACAACAGTACAACTGCATTTCTAATAAGAAGGACTCCTATTTTTTGTATTAGTGGTCAACATTATTATTTCATACTTATAAATTGCAAACTCTCCATTTCATGCGTGCTTTTTAACATGAGCTAGGTTGAAAAAGAAATAACAGTGTATTTCATTTGCAGACAAATTAAAGCTAGTCAATGAATGAGTCAACAAGAAGATGAAGTATAGAACTTATACAAAAGAAAAGGGCATTGATTGAGAGTGAGTTAATCACCTGAGCAGGTGGAGACAGGAGGAGTAGAAACAGAACAGAGAGAAGGAAGTTGAAGAGCCTTGTTGAGATCAAGCTTGACGCC
Source organism: Vachellia pachyceras (assembly GCA_025593235.1). NCBI lineage: Eukaryota > Viridiplantae > Streptophyta > Magnoliopsida > Fabales > Fabaceae > Vachellia > Vachellia pachyceras. The sequence goes on along the minus strand of JANTPZ010093569.1, from coordinate 6,592 downwards.
GGCGAATTCAGGTTTTGCCAGCAATTGGCAGAGACAGATAGGGTTGTTATCCACAAGCCCTGCCAGCTCTCCACAGCATGCTTTGCCCGGTTTCTTCTGCTTACTCCCTTCTTCCACAAATGCTAAGCAGTCTGACATGTTCGCCAACGCCGTGAAGCATTCGCCACCTCCCCCGGGTCCCGGCGCCGCCCCCACTGTCATAAACAAGTGACGTTAATTAAACCTAGCCACCTACATTTGTCATCAATCAATCGCCCTCTTTCAAAGCTAGTACTGTGCGCGCGTAGGGCTTACTTGGTGATGGAGGATTTACATTGCTGCTGGATGGAGGCAAAGACACTGGCACTCCCACGGCTGAAATATCAAACATTGTTAATCAGTGCTATGTATTTGATTTATATTACACAAGTATATATTTTTTAATAAGTTCTGTCCCTTGTTCGATTCATGCCTAGTTCACAGTATTAATTATGTCCAAACATAAACCAAGGATATGATGCGCGCGCGCGCGCGCGCACACACACACATATAATTAAAATAAAGACACGATTAATTAATATTCATAACTTGTAAATACGACGTCATCATTTGTCAATATTAAATTTACTTGTTATGGTGAATGGGAGGGGAATATCGTCCTAAAATGAAAGACCAGCACCATGGATACCAATCCGAGTAGGTGTTCTCTATATATCGCCACAGTGACAAGTGACTTTTACTTGATCTCTCTCTTTCTTCCTCTCCGATGAAACGTGATTTTGCCAGAATTGTTTGGTTTGCTTTACGCTTGGAATTGAACATGTACGGGGGTGATGGTGTCACATTTCTCTTATATGAGTGCGTGTGTATGAGAGAGAGAGAGAGAGAGAGGGACGTTGTTGGTTGCTTGTCGATCTCTCAAGACTTGGAGACAAGTATGACGCCTACACTTCCATGTGTAAAGGTACAACTCACTCTTTCATTCCGTGTGTGTTTGGTAATTCCGTTGCGAGAAATGAGTTTACAGATTCCGAGGTATTTTACGGATTTTAAGATGGTTTTACAGATTTCAAGATGGTTTTTATAGACTTCAAGATGATTTTGTCTTGACTTACGTGTACCGTTGGAAAAACGGTGTTCTCAAACAAGGACGAAACTAATTCCCTCTCCCCCTGTCTTTTTGAAATACTCCACCATCTCTAAACGCATTCACATGCTAGAGAACAGTTTTTCAGTCCTGTTTTTAAACCCATGTCATCCAATTTTTTTGAAGCCAATGCAAATAGTTAGGGAAAATTATAAATTTAGAAAACGGAGTAAACAATTCAACGAATTTACATTATGAAATGGTGAAAGCATCTATATAGTAATAGTACTATATCCTAAAAATAGGTTATTAAAAAACTGAAATCAAGTGTAGGGACAAACTTGAATTCATCAGAGTTCCCACACATTTATATGTACATTGCCCCTTATTTAAAACCCTTCATATCACTAACAACACCATTCAATGCTTTCATGTGCAGGTTGGTGCGTGCTTGTGTAGCTGTGTCCACCCTCTCATACACAGCTGTATAATTAATTCATTTCTTGCAATTACTTTCAAATATACAAGTAAATAATCCTTCAATCATAAATTCATCATCGTTCAAGTAATTAATATCATTATGTATCCTTTAATTATATCCATGTTTCCCTTTAAAAACTCAGTTCTTATAATTAGACACAACAAAACCTGGCCGTGGTGGAGGATTTAGACATAAAACTGTAATTATTCTTTCTTTGTTCTCTCGTGTATGATGTATGATATAAAAGGCTGAATTTGATGAAGGAAAAAGAGAAGTGATGAAAGACATGAATTAAAAGCAACAAAGAAAAAAGAATTAAAGGGTTGTATGTATGTATGTATGTATGTATGGTTACCATACCGGAGCAGGTAGAAACCGGAGGAGTAGAAACGCCGCAAACAGAAGGAAGTTGAAGAGCCTTGTTGATATCAAGTTTGACGCCGGCGAAGTCAGGCTTTGACAGCAATTGGCAGAGACAGATGGGGTTGCTATCCACAAGCCCTGCCAGCTCTCCACAGCATGCTTTCTCCGGTTTCTTCTGCTTGCTCCCTTCTTCCACATATGTTAAGCAGCCTGACATGTTCGCCAACGCCGGGAAGCAATCATTGCCCCCCGCCGGACCAGGAGCGGCCGCCGGCGACTGCGCCTCGATGCCGTATACAAGTAAACATAAGACTAAAGCCGTTGCCGCGATGGCTGCCATCCTCCGCCTGTTGGTGGCCATTTGATTTGAGTGTTGTGTGACGGAGATACGTGACACTGCAAAAGCTGTCAAGCTTGTTATTTATTTTGGCTTCTCAAGGCAGATACGTAGACATTAAATAAGGGAATGGAGGTTGGTTCCTATATATTTTATCCTATTTTGTTTTCTTGAAATTAGATCATCATCATCATTATTACTATTCATGTTTTTTTTCCCGTTTGAGTAAATAAATTGTATGATGAGATAATCTCTCTCTCTCTCTGTGAAGTTGAGTATATTTTGAGTATAGAAAGATTTACCAAAAGTGTTAGAAATTGAACCCCCAAAACATTCAACGATTTGTTTAAATTATGAGTTACTGATATGTTACTAACAAGTCACAGAGAATTGTTAGCTTTCATAATTCTATTACTACCCGAAAAATACCATTTAGCGACAAAAAATTCATCGTTAAATGTTTATTTTCATTTAGCGACAGAAAATATTAACGATCCTCATTTTAGCGATGGATTTTCTGTCCCTCAATGACATTTTTCTGGTACACATTGATTGTTGTAAGTAATTTTGATTCTTTTATGCTAAGGGCTTGTTTGGATTTATAGGTGTGAAGTGGTTAGAATGGTGAGGACACTAGTAATGAAGAAGAAGGAAGAGGGGAGTACACATATGATAATTAAGCATGTAAAACAAATCAAACAAAACTGAGCTGTAAAATCATAATTGAAGAGCGAGTTGGGGGCATAAGCCCTAATCCAAACAAACACTAAAAATGGAGGATGTGACGAGTTTTGCCGATTTGTTATTTATTTGGGGCTTCTCAACGTATAAATGATGCGATTATACAAATAAACAAGAGCACAAGTAAAAGTCTTAGTTCAATCACATGAAATATATAATGCCACTTAAATTTTTTTTGGGATATTTAGTCTAAGGTCCCAAATAAGTTTCTTATATTGACAACAGCATGCTCATGTGTTGATAATACCATGTGCGATAGTAATGATAACACCATGTGCCGATAATAACAACACTATATGCTGATAATGACAATACCATGCGCTGACGTTAACAACATGAGATCTTGCCTTAGGACCTCAAAATAAATATTTTCATCTATATGACATTTTTCATAAATAAGTTGCTTAATGGGGACCTCAGACTAAATTTTCCCTTTTTTTTTTCTGAATTACTGAAGTTTTCATGTTTTCAAAATATGAACAGACTGGGCTAAAAGTCAAGGTGTATATGCCATCAATAATTTGGCTCATAATTATAGTGAAAGACGGTGCTCGCTCTATATATTTTGGAGGCATAAATTAAGTGATAGATTGTATGAACTCAATCAATGCAACGGCGCCAAAAGCTCTCTAGCCAACTTATTCCTCCCTATTTTCTTCTTCCTCTTATTTTCAGTTTTTGCTTTCGCATGTTAATCTCCTCATATTCACACCGCTAATTTGGTATAAACATTCTGTGATGCAAAACACAATCTTTTTTCTCTGTGTTGAAGTTGAGGCATCAGAATTTAATTTGTGTAGTTCGATGGCCAAGTTACTTGTCTCGACTCTCTCTGATGATTAATTTAATTGCAAATCACTTGTTAAGAAAGAAGGGGAAAACACTTGGGATGCTGATGAATGGGACAAGCTGATGAATGAAGCAATACGCAAATGGTCCCAAAAGAACGACCTCCATAGGTTTTGGCAAACGAGTTTGGTTGGAATGAGTGCAAAATTAATGTGGTTTGGTGTTCGGTTGCAAAATTAATGGGGTTTGGATGTAAAATAAATATACTGGTGAGAAAGAATGGGAATGCGAGAAAAGCCTTTTCCGATATCAATTTTTTGCCTACTACTCTTTTGAACCGACAATTATATCGGGATGTTGATATCATAATTTACATCACATTTTTTATTTAGATTTGCACGTATTCACATTATTATTTTTTACTTGAGGATTTTAAAATGCGTTTATGAAGTGATTTAGAGTTTGTTTAAAAGCTAGTTGTGAAACTATGTTTGGTTTTAAAATCTAGGTTTTGTTCAAGTCAAAAATTTTTCTTTCCTACTTTTTTCTCTTTTTCTATTTTTCTCTTTCCTTTTTCATATTTTTTTTATTCTTTCTCTTTCATCTTTCCTACATTTTTCATTCTTTCTCTTGCATCTTTCCTACTTTTTTCTTCTTTCTCTTTTATCTTTCCTACTTTTCCTTCTTTCTCTTTCCTCTTTCCTACCTACTTTTTGCCTCGAAATTTGTAAAAGCTAATAACTTCCCAAACATAAATCAATTTTCAAAACCTAGGTTTTGCTACGGAATCTGTAAAAGCTATCTTCCAAAATCTATTCTCCAAAACCTAGATTTTACTTCTAAATCTGTAAAAACTATTTTAAAAAGGGTTTGCAAGCAAGCCCTTAAATAGCACATGCATGGTGGAAGTGTTTGTGGTGTGTGTTTGATGGTGCCATCTCATGTCACTTGTTATCTAATTTGAGAGTTGGAGGTTGATCCTTGAGAAGAGAGAGCATTAATGGAGAAGCTAACTGATTGATGTGTGAGCTTTATCTGTGCTTTGTCCTCATTTTATTCTCTTCATGTCCATCGATCACATGTGATCTTTTCGCGGCGGTGCTACTGCTGTGCTTTTTTCCCGCCGTCATTGTTGTTGTCGTCGTCCTCGTGGTAAAGGTCCAATATTTAGAGATGGATCATTGGCCCCAAAAAAAGCATAAAGATTAAATTTTCATATATGATTAAATTTCATCTCAATATCAAATATCGATTCGCTGGAGCTTTGAGGGAAAAAGTGACAGGGAATGAAGTGCAGGATCCTTCTGTTATACAGTAAAGGCCACAAAATAGGGCACATACCTTGCATCCTATTTCTCACTAATTTCACCATAAAATACTCAATAGGCCCTTGCAACTTGAACCTGATTTTCTTTTTTTCTTTTTAAAAAAAAATCAACAACTGAGGAAGCCTTTAGAATTAATTCGAACGATGTCTTATATGAACCTTTCTATTATCATCAACCACCTTTTTTAGAACAAGAAGAAGATGGATGATCAGAGGCGCAAAAACCGTAATCATTGGCATGAGCTAAAGAACGGCTGGAATATTAGCACATTCTATGGTTTCCATGCAAGCAGAATTATAATATACATCAGACTCATCTAGCAAGGGCATCTTGAACCTGAAAGTTGCCTTGACCACAACTGAACTTGCCAGAGATTTGCGATCAAATTTTCTGAAACTAGATGACAAGAAAATTGTACAAGTCCTGCTATCCAGATACCAGGTTACGGGATATAGTAACATTTACCAAGTATTTAATGAACCATATCACATGAACAGTCACATGCACTACTAAAACCCACCTTCTGCCCTGTGCTGTGCATGAACTTTCTGCTTTGGAAATTTATTGACATCATATATATAAAAGGTATATGCCAGTGATACAACACATCTAAACTCATGCAATGCACTCCTTCCCCTCTAACCAACGAAAATACGTACGTATGTCCTTTGTTCGCAGTATAATTAGAGTTTTCCCATCCTAGAGGATAATCATGGACGTACCTTCACAGCATTTGTTGACATCTCTATAGAGAAGAAAGTCAATTGAGGAGATGGCGTGTAATCAAGTGGTTTCTCTAGGATAAAAAAATAATTAATCATTATGGAAGTCGTGTACAGTATCATACCATCATAAAACTGATTGTAATTGACAAAATTGCAATAACGCAGCATAAATCAAACTCACCAAAAATTTGTTCCTAAATGGTACAGTATATAAAGTGTTACAATTGTAGATCTCGTATAATTACCTTCCAGTTTTTTTTTTTTTTACAACAGCCTATGACACGACCAAAAAAAACAGAAAGAAATAAACCAAAGATATCAGACTTTACGAGATAGTGTCCTCTGCTTTGTTCCATGCTGCACTATTTTTTCCTCCACATGAAGGCCCTTACGGCGTCTGACTGCATTAATTAACTTTCTTGCTGTATTAGGAAGCACACTAGAGCCATCTCCAAACTCTTCAATTTCCTCTTCAGTTTTTGGTACAAAGAAAGGATCCTCAGGGAGTGTTTCCCAGTGACTAAGTACAAGAAGTGCACTCGCAGCTCCAGAAGTCCACCTCCTAAGCTCATCAGCAAAACCAAAACTTTCGGAAACAGGCACATATGCATGAACAGTGAAGAAAGGGGAACCTTCCTGCATCTCTTCCTTTAAAACCCGGGCCCGTCTTCGGGCAAGTACAGCATACATGGGACCCAAATATTCAGTAGGAGTATTCAACTCACAGAAGTACATGGCTTCCACAAGCCGTGGCCTATTCTG
>JANTPZ010093568.1:0-18342 GCA_025593235.1 Vachellia pachyceras | reverse complement strand
AACTAATCGGAGTGAAAATAGTTATGATCAATGGATTACAAGAAGATGGAAACCACAGATAAAAGTTTGAACCAAGCCACTATCTCCTCAAACATTTGCAAATCAAATAGATCCAACAAATTGTCCGTACTTCGCTTCAAATTAATTTACATGTCATGCCCTAATAATATCATAGGGACTCAACCACTTCATAACAGACCGACCTTATGAACAAAATTGGATGAATGATGGAGTTACTGAGCAGGCACAAGAGACGTGAGATCGTTGGAGTGAATCAGAATCTGGTGGTGCTTGGGCCCCAGCAATTGATGTCCATGACCTTCTTCATGCACTCCTCCTTGGTCCTCTTGACCTGATTGGAAACAGCAGCAGAAGAGGAGGCCGACAATTTCTTGGCCTGGCTATAAGATCTAAGATTGTTCTTGGCGTGCTGAGCCAAAGACCTCATAGGATAATTCCACCTGCAAATCCCTAATTGATCTTTCAACGCCTCCACCGCTCCGATACTTGAGGCCACAATCCAAGCCTTCCTTCCAGAACTCATGATGATCGCTTTAGTTTTCCGATGAAGATGAAACTCAGCAGCAGTAATAATAGTGAGGATGATGTAAAGGCGAGCCCGTATTGATTCAAGGGTGACTTATGTAGTGCAAGGATGGACATTTATGTGTATATATATGTGGAGGCAGCTTGGTTGAGTGAAAAATCTATAGGCGCTTTGAGCTGAAAGTTGGGAAGAGAAAGCAAAACCAGGGGCGGTTTGATTCTGACCTTTCTCCAGCTCGCAGCACTGACCAAATTCCGCGGCTTTGGTAGTCACAAGCCAATTGGTTTTGCCCTTTTCGCTTTGCGTGTAGTTTTCTAATAGAAACCTACTGCTTCTGATTCAGAGTACGGTTTCTGATTTTTTTGAGTTTTGACAACTACGAATATACTTTTACAAATTTTAAACTAAATATGCTTTTAGTTTAAATTAACAATATTTATAAGAAAGCATTGGCGGAAAAAAAAATTCATCCCAAAATTTATCGTCCAATGTATACAACGTATCTTTAATTATATATAAAATATAATATATTGGTTGTAAAAAGTTGGAAAGTAATTTTTTTTGCCAAATGGAAAGGAATTACATTCGTAATAGATGATTTTTTGGCATTTTTTTCTTTAAACATTTTATCTGCGAAATTTTATTATTACAATATTTAAAAAAATAGACAAATTTCAATTGAGTACCTTCAAAATTTAGAAATACCAAATCAAGGATTCCCATTAAAACGTGTGTGGTTTTTGATTTTTTTAATGGTATTTTCCTGAAAATTTTTTTAAATAAATATTTATTTGATAGGTATATTCACTTGAGTATTAAATGATTTTCTTTCTTTTTGACTTAACTGGCTGAAACGTTGTGCTGGTGAAGTAGTGATGCTTGATAAAGTCGGTATTAAAAAGGTCATACCGGGTTCGGCCGAAATATGAAAGTGAAATAGCCGACTGTAAATTGTGGACTGACTCTGACTTGAAGTCCGTTGGGTTGGAGGAAGATCTCAGAAGTTTCATCCTGCTCTCCAAATGCTTCAGGTTGTTTCTAGATGAAGATGCTTCTCTTTTTAATGGGCCTAGGCCCATGTTAACTTAAATCCTAACCAGTTCTTAAGTCTTATATGGCCCAAGATGGATCATATTGAATCAATCCACTACGAGAAATTAAAAATTAAAAAATAATTCATTGAGGATTGGGTGGAATAATCCCAACTTTTTGCCCATTGCTTATGATTTTTGTATCTAATTTAGTTTGGCTATGCCGTTGTTTATTTTGGGCAAATTTTTGTTTAGAATCCATTTCATTTGTAGCTGTAGCTGCTTTGTTGTGTTTGTTGCCTATCCTTTTGCGTTCGCTTGCATTAGTTGCATTTTTTTAATACTAATTCCAATTTCATTTAAGAAAAGGAATGGATTACACAAAAAAAGTACTTTATAGGCAAAGGGGGTTGTAGCCAGGGTCTCTTGCTTCTTAACATAAATCAGGCAACATATCACTTGATTTGCAGAAGGACTAGATAGAAAGATTCTTCAGCATCAAATAAACTTCGCAATTGATAGTTCTCATTTTGGTGAAACATATCTGGAGTAAAATCTGACATTATTATCATAAGTTTATAACCCCTGGCTGAGTTCCTTTTAACACTTCTAAGCTAAATTTTTGGCTAGTTCCTTTTAACACTTTTAAGCTAAATTTTTTGGCTTTCTGAATGTCCCTCTTAATATCGTTCTTATCTTTGTGAATTCGTCATTGATGCCTTTTTCTACAATCTTTTAATTTCAATATTTCTGCATTTTATCTCTAATGGACTACATGACAGAACCTTAACCGATTTAACACACAGGTTTCTTGCTTGTGGACATGCTAAAAGGTTTGCACATTCCCTTGTGCGAAAACAGAAGACTGGCCGCTGGGAAGGGTATATTGGGCCACAATGTGCTGGGGTATAATCATTCTCAGCATACAGATTTTCTTTGTACTGTAGACTTGTACTCAAAAAGAACTTTTGGACAAGTGGCAAAGCAAGGAACTTCTATGCCCATCAGGGAAATAATGTAAATAATCAGTGTGCTCAAGGTGTTTCGAACAGGATCTCTCAAACATGTTTCCTTACTGTGCCAGCTCTACCACCGATAGGTAAAATTGCCCGTGCAGTAAGCCTGGCTTTGTCTCGATCAAATCTTATTGTGCCTGGTGTTGTTGTCTTCGTACTAGGAGATCTTTCTTGGACACCACAGACACAGGCAGAAGCAGAATCCTTCCCATCAAGGGATTCTCTGTACATGCATGCCCAGGATGGACATTTATACTTGGCCACGGCTTTGTTCAATGTCCTCGAGGTTTTTATCTTGTTTTGCAGGGCTATTTATTTGTTAATTTTGCTCTCACCTTGCATAGCTATGTCCCCTTTTGTGGAATTTGGTGGTGTCCATTTTAGGACAAGATGGCTTCCGGTTGTTCGCCTTGCACTTGAAAAAGCTGGCTCAGCATTTATAAAATGGGGTCAACGGGCTGCTACAAGACCAGATCTCTTCCCTAAGGATCTTTGTTCTGAACTTGCAAAACTTCACACAAAAGCACCATCACATAAATTTTCCTACAGCAGAAAAAGTATCGAAAATGCATTTGGTCACGAATTGCATGAAATTTTTGAGAACTTTGATGAGGAGCCTGTTGCATCAGGTAGCATTGCTCAAGTTCATTGAGCTACACTTAAAAACAGATACCCAGGTCAGCAAACGAAACCTTTTGTTGTTGCAGTTAAAGTCATACATATAGGTGTTAGTGAAGCAATTAGAAGGGACTTTATCATCATTAATTTTGTTGCCAAGATTTCAAATTTCTTTCCTAATTTGAAGTGGTTGAGATTGGATGAAAGCTTTACAGCAGTTTGCTGTTTATATGATGTCTCAAGTTGATCTTTCAAGAGAAGCAGCACATTTAAGTCGATTTATCTATAATTTCCTTAAGTGAAAGGATGTTTCATTTCCAAAGCCTTTGTACCCTCTAGTGCACCCATCTGTTTTAGTTGAAACCTATGAACATGGTGAAAATGTTCTGTACTATGTTGATGTGCTTGAAGGACATGAACGATTCAAAACCACCCTTGCTCATATTGGAACACATGCTCTTTTAAAGAGGCTTCTTAGGTATTATTTAGTTGTATCACAAAAAAATAATCATTTTGTTATAACTTAACATGGAATGATAATGCATCCTTAATCCAGTTAATTTATAATGCATGTACAGTGTTTGAGCGGATGTTTGCTTGCTACTGTGTATTAATTGCTTAGGACAAGAGAAGGGGTACTGTAGAAAATAACCTATTCTTCAAGTTACTTGTGAGGGAAGGATCATGATCTGCATGCTGAAGGTCTTCGAACTTTTGTTAATGTTCCTTAATAAATGTGATAAGGCATCATAGAGGTCCAGGATCTCCCTCTCCTCTGTATGGTTTTAAGTTGCTATACCTGATTATCTATCTTCCAGGCGGATAGTACTGTATAACTAAACATTTTAGTCATGTGATTGGTTGCATAAGCTTATATATCTGTCTTCTTCCAGGTGGATAACTTTATCCATGCAGATATGCATCCGGGGAATATTCTTATTTGCAGAAAACGGATCATACCATCACAGATACAGCTTTTTAAATCACGGCCTCATGTTGTTTTCCTCGATGTAGGCATGACTACTGAACTCTCAAAGAGGGAGCAACAACACTTGCTGGAATTCTTCAAGGCTGTTGCAGTTCTAGATGGTCACACTGCTGCAGAGTGCACTCTTAAATTATCTAAAAGACAAAACTGCTCTAATCCAAAGTCTTTCATTGTGGTATTGCCTTTGAAATACTGTTTTAAAATTCACATTGATTTTTTATTTCCAACTTACCTTCTTACTAATTTATTAACTTAGATATGGGATTGCTTTTATAGTCATGCCATAACCTTCATATACCTGAATCTAATGGTTGAAGTGCTGCCATTCCTGTAACTTGTGAATTCTGAGTTGTGCTTAACTCTAATTGCCTGTTGATACTTTTAACACATACTAGTTTTGTTCCGATGGAAACTCTAGGCTTCCATATTAATGATGGGAAAAAATGCAAGATGACAAAGATAAATCTTATCACTTTTGAGGGCTAGAGTTATTTCACAATATCGTTACCTCCTTTTTTTATTTCAATTTCCTATTAAAAACTCCTTTAATTTCCCCTTAGATGGTCTTCAGGTTCCTTCTGTCTTCTAGATAATTCCTAATCTGTTCCACTCATTTCATATTTGGGAATCCCATCATGCTGCCTTTACCTGTTATAGGGTCCAAAGCTGTGTGGTTAGTTTTATTGATCCAAACCATGTTTTCATATACTTATTTTGTCATCTCCCAACAAATTGCATTTTTAAGGATCTTTTGGTTTTTGCGTTTAAAAGGATGTGGAGAAATCATATAACCTCGGGAAGGTAGAAAGCTTCCATCCAGGGATTGTATGCAGCAATTGCTTGAGCATGTTAGGCAGCATAAAGTCAATTTAGATGGCAATATATGCTCTGTGGTGGTGACCATGTTGGTTTTGGAGGTATTTTCTGCCTCTGGATAATTCCTTTACTATGTCAATACGATCCTCTCACTCTTTAAAATGATTTGAATGCATGACAGCATCTGATTTGTTTACCTCCTATGCACCCAGCAATTGTTATATGGTTGAAACTTGAAAGTTCTCTCCAAGTTACGTGAGATGCCACAATAATAATATCTGGCAAATCTGGATGAACTTTTCAAATTTTAAATGACAGATTTGTAAAGAACATTATAGTGCCCCATGTTATTAATGTTCATTGCATGATGACTTACGAAAAATGTCTATTTAGGGTCATAAAATTCTATTTGAAGATGGAGAAACTCTAGTTTTCACCATCTGACTTTGCCACCTTTAGAATGCCTTCAGGTTTCTGAGAATCATTGTGTATGTGAAGATTAATAATCATGCTTTAGAGATCTGATTTTTTTTTTCATCTGAACTTTTCATGAGCTAATTTTGTTGCATTTTGTTTCTCTCTCCTTTGTAGGGGTGGCAGCGAAGACTTGATCCGGAATACGATGTGATGCGTACTTTAAAAACGCCGCTTTTTAGATCTGATTGGGCAACATCACTGTCTTACACCATTGAAGGACTGATGGCTCCTTGAAAGATGGTCACGTGATGCCCTTTTTTGTCCCAAATTGAGGATGGTAGTTGGAGTATTGTAAATGATGAAGTATACTTAGGTCAAGCACATTGTAATCAATTTTTAAAGTTCTTTATTTGTTTATAATAATAATATGTTAAGAGAGAACAAATTCATTTGAAGAGAGGGAGCAATTCCGTAGAGAGAGAAGCTCCGTATATGCGTCATGCTGAGAAGCTTGAGCGTACGCTACCTCCGGACCGTCCACTGGAAGGTTCGGAGGTTGTGGATGGGTATAGTGAGAACATGCCAAGGAACAACAGAGAACATGGGGAAACCAGGGACCAAGTTAGAACGAGTGAATAACAAAACACTGAAGCCAAAGGAAAGCTGTTGAGGAAAGAAGGATGCTTTACAGGAGAAGTAACTCTTGCTCCGAGAGAAGAAGAATGGATGAGAGAGGAGGGGGAAGCAGAGGAGAAGAGGCTGACTATATCGTATCGTGGTGCTGTAAAGCCAAGAGGAAATATGAGGTACGCTGATCAAATGCAAGAAATGGACACGGTAGGAGAAGAAGCATGGGATGGAAGCCTCATACATAATATAACAGAGGATATAATGGAAGGAGTCCATATCACTGAGACTGAAAATGGACCAAGCATAGAATTTTCTGAAGATGAAAAGATAAGACCGGAAAGGCTATGGAAGAAGTCGCTGATCATAAAAGTTTTGGGAGGAAATGTGGGGTATATGAATCTGAGAAGGAGGTTACAAATGATATGGGAAAAGGGAGGGAAGGTTGAAATATCGCTGATAGGAAATGGTTACATGATATCTTCCTTTCAGAACATTGAGGATTATTTCTATGCTCTAGAAGGAGGACCTTGGCTCATTCAAAACCATTATCTGACAACCCAAACTTGGAAACGGAATTTTAAACCCTGGAGTGAGGATATTCAAAGAGTAGCAGTGTAGGTGAGACTTCCGGGACTACCAGTGGATTATTATGACAAAAAATTCTTCTTCCATTTAGGGAACAAGATAGGCAAAGCTGTGAAAGTGGATGAGATGACATTGACCAAGGCTAAAACCATGTATGCTCGCCTGTGCGTGGAGATTGATATCAAGGCTCCTCTATTGCCTTCTTACACAATGGACGGCCATAAACTGAAGATAGAGTATGAAGGGCTGCATCTCATCTGTTTCCATTGCGAGAGGTTTGGACATGATGTAGACCATTGTTCAGCGAAAGGAAGTGAGCAGGAGAAACAGAGTGGGAGAGGAGAAGCACAAGAAGGTGACTGCCGAGTAAACAACACAGCTCCGACGACTAGTCCGGCCAAAAATTACAGTGGATGGATGATAGCGCAGGAACCTAGACAAGGTAGGCGCCCGAATGCTAAGGAAGGAAGGTCTGACATAGGAGGTTAGAGAAGGGATAAAGCAGAGTGATCAAAGATAGAAACATCATCGAGATTCGCTGCTTTAGGTACGGATGATGGGGACAGGGTAGTGGAAGATAAAGGAGATACAGAGCATCATCCACTGCAAAATATTTCGAATAGAGCTGAGAGTCAACGAGAGGAGGTTGGAGGGGTTGTCAGGAGAAAGAACACATCGAAGACGACGGGAAATGAGGCTACTGATAGGTCCTGGAAATGAGAATAAGGAAATAGGAAAGATGGACAGATTAGAGTTTATGAGAGTAGAGGAATAAACCAACAAAGGTCAGTTTGTAACAGCTACAGCGACAATAAGGAAAGGACGGAGCGTAGGCAGTACAAGGGGAGAGAAAGTGACCAGTTTAAAGGAGAAAAAGACAGAAAAGGAGCAAAATGACATACAGGTGGGCCGAAACAGTGAAGAAGAGAAAGGGCACATTGAAAAGGAGTGTAGAATTGTTGGGCCTGAGCAGATGGCCTAAGATGAAGGATGGGTTACAAATCAGCACATGGTTATCGATGAAAGAATGATGGATAGGAAAATAGAAGTACATGGGCCAGATAAGAATGAGATTACAGAAATTGGGCCTGAAACGGAACTCCCTGAGCCGTATGAGGGGGAATCGGAAGTGCGCCCAATGGAAGGGGAACAAAGGAATCAAGCCCAGGAGGACCAAAATGGGGAAGAGCAACAAGATGTGAAAGGGGGGCTGGAGCGGAGACGCGACAAAAGCCCAGGAAGGAGGTATAACTAAGGATCTGTGTAACTTTATTTTTTAAGATAAGTCTGATATGTTATTCATCTGGAATGCAAGAGGTTCAACGGGAAGTGCTTTTCGATCTGCATTAAAAGAGTATAAGAGAAAGTTTGCTCCAAAGATAATAGTGATTATGGAGACAAGGTGTAGTGGAGAGAATGCGAAAAAGGTGATAAAGAACCTTGGTTTTCAGTATCATGCTATTATTGAAGCCCATGGAATGTCTGGAGGGATATGGATATTATGGAATGAGGAAGATATACAGCTAAAAGTAATAAAGGCTCAGAAGCAATTTTTGCACTGTGAAGTTCAAGGGATAGGGAAAAGAAAGTGGATGTTTACAACAGTGTATGCGAGCCCCAGAGAATTGGAAAGGAGAATATTGTAGGAGGAGATGAAGGAATTAGCTAAAGATAAACATAGACCCTGGATGTTAGCAGGGGACTTTAATGATATTACTGAGGAAAGTGAACAGGGGGAAGGAGGTGAATTTACAGCATGTATTAAGTTTAGAGAAAATATAGAGAGGTGCCAACTTGTAGATATTGGAGCTGTGGGACCAAGATTTACTTGGAGGGGGCCTAGAATATATCCTGCAAGTAGACTCTACAAGCGTCTGGACCGAGTCTTATGCAATAAGGAAGGGAGCAATGTTTTCCATGATGCTCATGTTCAAGTGGGACCAAGATTAAAGTCTGATCACCATCCATTGCTGATTCATCTGGAAGCAGAGAATTGTAGAAAAGAATATCGTCCCTTCAGGTTTGAAGCAAGCTGGATGATTCACAAGGAATTCTAGATGTTAAGAAACGGCTGGGAAGGTAGCAGAAACATTTGTCAAGAATTAGGAGAGCTTCAGGCGAAACTTCAGCATTGGAACACGCATACATTTGGACATGTGACTAAGAGGAAAAACATTCTGCTGAGAAGAATTGCAGGCATCCAAAGCAAGAATTAGTTGAGGGACAAACCACAACTAGACACATTAGAGAAGGAACTGAATGATGAATTAATGGAGGTGTTGGCACAGGAAGAAATAATGTGGTTTCAAAAAGCCCGAACCAGGTGGTTGAATGATGGTGATAGGAATACTTCCTATTACCACACACAGACAAATATCAAAAGAAGGAGAGTAAGGATACTAATGTTGCAGGATGAGGGTAACAACTGGTTTGAAGGGAAAAAGGAGATAGGAATATTAGTCAACAGATTCTTTAAATCGTTATTCAAGGAGGAGCAAGAGCAAAGAAGATGGATAAATACTAGACATAGTTGGCCTCCCATTGATACAGAAGAGTGGGGGATGATTAACGCAGACCTAAGGGGAGAGGAAATTAAGGAGGCCCTATTCTCCATTGGAGGAATGAAAGCACTAGGGTAGACGATTTTCTAGCAATTTTCTTTCAAAAGAATTGGGACATAGTTGGGGAAAGTGTTGCTAAGGATGTGCAGAAAATGTGGAGCTGTGGAGAAAGTGTCAAGGAAGTCAACAAGACTCTCATCACTCTAATTCCAAAGGTAGATAAATCTGAGAAGGTGACTCAACTCAGACCAATATGTAGTGTATAAAATCCTGACAAAGTGCATTGTGAAAAGGCTTAAAAGCATTATGCCAAGGATTATTTCACCTTTTCAAGTCAGTTTTGTGCCGGGTAGGAGCATTCATGACAACATAATAGTAGTTAATGAAATGGTGCATTTGATGAGGAAGAAAAAAGGAAAAAAAGGTTACATGGAAATTAAGGTGGATTAAAGCTTATGATAAAATCAGCTGGGGATTTATGAATACGGTGTTAAGGGAAGTGGCGTGTCTTGATCACATGAGAGAAAGAATAATGAGTTGTGTCACCACTACCTCAACTAGCATTCTATGGCAGGGAGAGAAATTGGAAGAATTTAATGCATCTCGAGGGCTTCGACAAGGAGATCCAATGTCCCCATATCTCTTCGTCCTTGGCATGGAGAAACTTACCCATCTTATTCTCGATAAAGTGAGAGAGAAAAAATGGAGAGAAGTGAGAGCGGGCCGAAGAAGTCCCACCATAACACATATGATGTTTGCTGATGATCTGGTGCTTTTTGTAGAAGCAGGAACTAACCAAATGGAAAATATTATTTTGTGTTTGCAGGAATTTGGTGAAATTTCAGGACATACAGTTAGCAGAGAGAAGACACAAATTTATTTCTCCTCGAATGTTCCTAAACAAACTCGCAGAGAGATATGTGGACAGTGCAATTTTAAGGAAGTAGATGATCTTGGGAGATACTTGGGAGCAGAAATCTCTCACCTAAGGAAGAGAAGGGAGAAGTATAAAAGAATTGTTGAAAAGATGCAGAGACGCTTAAGCGGATGGAAAGCAAAAAGCCTCTCTTTAGTGGGAAGAATTACACTGGTCAAATCAGTAGCAGGACCAATGGCTCTCTATAATATGCAACATGACAAGATCCCTCAAGGGGTGCTAGAGGAGCTGGAAAAGCACAGAGAAGATTCATCTGGGGGGAGCAGGGTGAAGAAAGAAGATGGCACGCAGTCTCTTGGACTACTTTATATAAACCAAAGAATGAAGGAGGAGTAAACGTAAAGTCATTGAGAGTTATGAACGACGCGTTCCTATGCAAGCTAATATGGCGTTTTAAGACCTGCCCCAATGACTTGTGGGTCCAGGTGCTTCGAGGAAAGTATGAAAGAGCAACAGGGGTGGATGTGAATTTGGAGGCGAAAAAGGGGGACTCAAAACTCTGGAAAGAATTGGTTAAAGTATGGCCTAGAGTTCATGAGAATATAAAAATGGAAGTGCGGGATGGAAAAAATACAAATGTTTGGACTGATAAATGGGTGAACATGCAAGGTGCTTTGATTAATCATGTACCTAGAGGGGAGGAGATAAAGAAGAACATGAAAGTGAGTGAATTACTTAATAATGAAGGAGAATGGGATCTAGTCAATGTAGAAACAAAGCTACCTGAGGATATCCAAGACACGATAAGAAGTATGAGCCCACCACTTCCTGTGAATGGGTCGGACCAAGTAAGGTGGAGGTTAGCGCCTAATGGAAATTTTTCAACGGCATCAGCATATCAGTGGCTGAAAGGGGAAGCAGGGGATTCTTTAAGCAAGATATGGAGAGCAGTATGTAGACTAAGGGTTATACGAACGTTTATATGGCTGATCATGCATGACAGAATTGAAACAAAGGAAAGAACCAGCAGGTGGGGAGGGGAGTCTGACTTATGCCCATTATGTCTCCTAGAGCGTGAGGACACAATCCATGCTCTCAGAGACTGTCACTTGGCAAATGTAATATGGAAAAGGTTACTGCCTTATAGGATGGTAGAGAAATTTTTCCGTCTGGATTTGAAGAATTGGATCCGATGGAACATTCTCAGAAAAGCTGAGGTAACTGATGATGTGAGGTGGCCTAGAAAATTTGCTGTTGGCTGTTGGTTGATGTGGAAATGGAGAAATGCAAAAGTGCATGAAGAGGAGTTCAAGAGGCCAGCTAATGGAGAGCATCACATACTCCAATACTTAGAGCAGTACGAGCTGACATGGGATGAACAACTTGAACAGAGAATCCCAACGGAGGTGCAAATAATAGGCTGGAAGAAACCTGATCTAGGTTGGTGCAAACTGAATATAGATGGAATGGTGATGATGTTAGGTACAGCTGGCTGTGGAGGACTAATCAGAGGTGATCAAGGAGAATGGTTAAGGGGCTTTACTTGTAAGTTAGATCAATGTAATGCAACAACAACGGAGAAGTGAGGGATGTTAGAGGGATTGAAACTAGCCTGGGAGATGGGGTTTAGACAAGTGATAACAGAAACCGACGCAGCGATGGTAGTGGAAGAAATTAACGCTGGACATGAGAGGAATGGAGGCTGTGAACTCGTTAGAAAAATCAGAAACCTGCTGAAGAAGGAATGGCAAGTGGTGGTTAGACACATCTATCGAGAAAGGAATAGATGCGCCGACAGGTTAGCGAAGTTGTGCACTGCTCAAAGAGATCAAAGAGTGATATGGCAGACAGCTCCAGATGTTGTTTCCACGTTAGTTGAAGAAGATAGAATGGGAGTTAGTCTCCCCCGCATGTAATGGTGTTTTGTTTATGATCTGTACCTTCTGGGCGTAGCCCGTTTATTCACCAAAAAAAATAATAATATGTTGAGAGCTTGGCCTTGTGATTTCAAGCTGTTCCTAGTCATTTCATATTTCTCTTGTTAACAACTACAAACCAGAATGATCCAAGAAGAGGGATGTATATCCTATGCAATGATCCTTTTTCTCCTGCTTATTTTGCGTTTAAGCCGAGGAAAGCTCATATTGTAGTATATAATCAGCCTGTTGAGACTTTTTGAAGGTATAATTATCCTATGGCTAAAGTATACTTTTAGTCCTTTATGTTTGCGTCAGGTTTCAATTTAATCCTTTAAGTTTAAAAAGTACACTTTCAGTCCCTCAAACTTAACTCCGTTAGTTTCTCTTAACAGAAATTGCTGATCTATCAAACTTGACACTGTTATTTTAAATCTTTTTTATTTTACATAATTTAAAATATTAAATTTATTATATTATTAAATTAAAATTTAAGCATGTTTTGTCAACGTTTTATCGCACATTCATCAATTAAATTTGATGAGTCAACAATTTCCGTTAAGAGAAACTAATGGCGTTAAGTTTGATGGACTGAAAGTGTACTTTTTAAACTTAAAGGATTAAAATGAAACCTGACGCAAACATAAAGGACTAAAAGTATACTTTAGCCTTATCCTGATTAAGGGAACATCCTTGTGAATAGTAAACAGTCCCTCCAATACATAATATTTGTTGTTTGAGGAAAAAAATCTCTCATATCACTTGTCTTTTAAGAATTCCAAAGCAATATTTTATAATATTTTTTATTTTATCCTTGGTGTAATTAGTAATTAACTATTTACCATTATAAGCATTCTAGAGGCAGTAAATGAAGGATAAATTTGATAAAATATGTCATTTTTTTATATTTATTGTATTTTTTAACCTATGGGCAGTAAGTTTAAAAGATAATAGAAACCGAGGGAGCAACATCTCTTGCCTTGTCTTTCCTCGAGAGTTTTATTATAGACTTGCATGACATCTTATTGACGAGTGACACATGAAAGGACGAACAATCTAACTGGAATAATGCAAATTTAAATCTATATATAATTCGAATAGGATATAATAAGAGAGTAAGTATACTTGTTTGGAAGAGGGAATTATGTATAGTGAATACTAGGAATGAAGGGTCCAACTGTTTTGCAAGAAATATTGACACTGGCGTTGGCCATCATCAATGAAACCAAAAGAAAAGAACAAAAATTGGAAAGCATAAGAAAGATAGATAGTGTATATGGAAAGATTAAGGTTGAATCATCAAGCCCACCAGGGAGCATCTCCAGTTCTGAAATCAGTTTCAACCCAGGGAACAAACACCACTTTGCCATTATCAGGATCAACATCTGCATGAGCCAATGCCAGAGACTGTACGTTGCAGCACAAAACAAAACAAACATGTTCATTAATCCAATCAAATCAATCATCAAATACAGACAGACAAACACAGATGTTGAATCAATTAAGGTTGTAATCTATTACCAGAGGAGCAGGGCCTCGGACAACCCTGCCTTGGTTGTTGTATTGAGAACCATGGCAGGGACAGATGAACTTGTTCTCTGCTGCATTCCATGGCACCACACACCCCAAGTGTGTGCACACTGCGTTTATCCCATAAGTTGCCAAAGTCCTGTCATTCTCCACCACCAGGTATGTCGGGTCTCCCTGCATTTTTTTTAAATTTTTAATCTAGAGAAGAGAACACTAACAAATATAATGTTATAAGCGGAATTTAACCTATAACTTCCCACCTACAGATAAGCTTTCATGTCAATTTTTTTGTACAAAAAAGTTCAAATGAGTTGAGTCTTAGAAATTCATCACGGTCAGAATATGTCTCTTGGCTCAGAGAGCTCATTCAGAAGTAATCATAGATGACCCATCAATAAGATTTTGACATCGAAAGTGAGATTTAAACTCATGACCTTCTAGACTATGAGTCAACCCCTTAACAACTGAAACATTTTTTGGCAGATTTCATGCCAAGCGGGTATAGTGAGTGAGAACTGAGAATAGTACCTTTAAGCCTTGAGCTAAGGTTCGGTCACCAGGTTGATGGGTTTTGAGCCATTCAGCAGCAATGATGTCATTTCCAATGGCGTCCTTGGCTATGGTACCCCCACTTCCAGCTCCTGACCTGCTCCGCCATTTCTCTTTTCTTAACAATTACATTCACTCTCCATATATCCACCAAATCATTACAACTAAATAACCAACATATATATATATATATATTTCATAGCTCACATTTACATGTCATCTTCTAATATTAACATATAAATGGGATCTATGGGTGATTGATTTCTTTATCTTGGACTTACTTGTAGTTCTTCCCTTTCATTCAAGGGTCAAGTCATTCCTCTTCTACTAATTCTAGAAGTTGGTAGAAGGTTTGATTTGGTCTTCAAGAGTGGTTTTCATTAAAATAAGGTAGCAGTATCCAAAATGGAAATGATTAAAAGGGCCTTAAGGAGTAATAGATAAGGAAAAAGTGAAATAGAAATGAGAGGCGGACCCGGGAGGAGCAAAGAAGGTGGCATAAGGAACGAGCATGCCGGCGGAGGGAAGGGAAATGGCGCCAAGCAGAAGCAGATTCATGAGCTGTCTCTTCTCCATGTCCGGCACTCTGTCGTCGGCCGGAATGCTCGTTGCCTGACACGTCACTCTCCCTCCCCTCACCTTCTCCTTCATTCCCATACTGTTGCTTCTTCTTGCCTTTGCCATTAAAGCTTGCGATGATGAACAGCAAATCCCATTCTCCCTCGAACTCAGCTGACACAAAATCATTCATCAACTACTACTCTTACCAACTCCTTGATCAGATCATTCACACACACATATATGTAAATATAGAGAGAGATTGAGAGAGTTAAAGGCATGTTAATTACTTTGTAAATATATATATGTATGCGTACCTTGCAGGGAGAAGCAGAAGAGATAGTGAAGGCAGCCATCGAAGAAAGCGATTATTAGTGAGAATTGAGATTTGGAAGAGATATGTTCAACAAGTTTAAAAGTATGAAGAAGAAGAAGATAAGGAGAGAGAGCGCGTGATCGATGGCTGGAGGGCCGTGAAGTAACAGGGCCACAGGTTGCATATCAACTTTGAGTAGCCAATTTGAGGATACAAAAAAGTCTATTTGGAATATATATATATATATATATATTGTGGGGTAAAATGAGAAAGACTTCCTGTCTGTGATATTTTTCTACAATATTTTCAACTGTAAATAAAACAAATAAATAAAACTACTAATTTTTTTAGTATCCTAAAAAATATCCGTATCTTAAGAGGAAGAATATCTGCGTGAGTACTTTCAATTTTAGTTGCTATTAAATATCTGGTTTGTCCAACTTCTCATTAAATAATTTTGTTCTTAATATAAGAGAGAATTGGAGGAAAATCCTCCATTGGGAAATTAATTATAAAATAGGATCTATTCACTTGCACGTATGAAAGCTCAATTGCATATTGTAGAAACTCAGATATATATGTGTAAAAAGTTTCATTTTGCAATTAACTTAAGGGATTTTTCCTTAGTTCTCCCTAACATTCTCTTCTTTGTTTTTCCACCCACCTTTAATATCAATATTATCAACGTTAAAGAATTTGACAAAATTAATTAAGGATTCAACTTATACCAACAAACATGGAATCCATAAGCCCAGTTTATAAAGTGCTTACATAAACGTATATAAATTCATCTTAGGATCTTATAGATTATAAATCAACTCATTATCAATAAGACTAATCTTCGTTGGCTTGTATTTTAGAACTGTTTGATGTCACCAACTTTAATATGACCCATTTGAAACTTGGTCGATTATTCTAGAAAAAAAAGTAAAGGCCAAACTCATCCGATGAAAATGAACACACCACAGAATTATACAGACCCAGCTACTACAGATAGTTTCAATACAACAAAAAGGAAAAGAATTCAAAAACAGAACACATCCTGTACATACATTATAGCCTAAAAAAAAATTAGCCAACGTTCTATTATTACAAACAGAGCATCAAATTCCACAACATGAATGAATCAAATTTTTTAATTACTCATATGTCCTCTGGCAGCTTCATACTGTGAGACCCAAAAATTTGATGAGAGCTGTTCTGAACAAAGATTGCTAATCCACACTTAGTGGCATTGAATCCTTCCCATAAGGAAAAGTTTAGGGTTCCTGAGACTGTCTTCTTGGGACTAATGTCTCTGACGTTGCAAAGCTTCTCAAGCCTCCGAACGACATAGTCGTTTGATAGAACTCGGCCTTTGTTCTCTCCTCTCTCGCAGTTGTTCACCAGACCACTTTCGTATAAAACGACCATGACGTTCACGCCATCACTGTTCACCTTCATTCTCAGTGCCCCTGTCAGAGACACTTGCAAGGAATCTGGTGAAGGCCTTTGGAAAGTTGCCTGCAAATAAAGATAGATTGTTAGTCACTCGTGAAGTGAGATTTCATACAGAACATGAAGGAATATACTATTCTCGAATCCTTCATATAAAACTAAGTTTACTAATTTCTAAATACTAAAGAAGTTCAATAAATTGCTTCATTGTAGCATATACTACATCTCAATAGATACTTTTAGACCAAGTTTGGCATGGTGAGTAGAACTGTAGAAGTTAAAACAGGGTCACGTTAAAAAGTCATTAAAGCCACCAGCTTTCCAACAAAATGACCTTGTAGCCAAAAAGTAAGTTAAAGTCAAAGTTGATCTTTGGAGTTTCTCCCAAGTTTCTCTCAAACAAACTGACTTTTTTATAATTCATTTTTACCCCATTTTCTAACGGCATACTAATATAAACAGCCATCAAGTTTAATGCATATTTAAGCATAATAAAAAGTGGAATAGAGAATTTTGATATTAGGTAGCTGATTGGCCTCCCCCTTGATGTTAGGCAGGACGTTGATCTTGAGATTGAAAATCACATGTATAAAGATGTATCCAAGTCTCTTTCAGATCTACCAGATGACAGAGAGACATGTGGTTGACAGATAACCTAATAATTTTCTTTTCTTTTTCTCTTCTTTTTTTTTTTTTAACTTCCGATTGCATGTTGATTATAATTAACTTGAGCTTTATGCCAGTTTAATATAGATCTTTGGGAAACTGTAAACTTCACAAAAATAAAACTGACCACTAAACAGAGATTATCTGCAATTAACCCTTCTTAACATTTTTTTTTGGGTATGTTGCATGAAAGTTTCATCAAAAGCGATTACTTATTCTTGACTTTATTCATCGTTGAAGCTAGGAATCTCAAAATCAAATAAAGTAACCAAATCATTGAAGCATCCCTCCAACAATAAATGCCTAATAGCTTTTTAACTCTTAACCAATTGTGATAAACAGATTTTTAATTCAAATATTTTATAAGGATTCAATGTCATTCTTCTACACCACCCAATATCGAAGGCAAAAGCCCCTTCGACCAGATGCAACTTGACCAAATAAAAGGAATCTCACAGCTGAATATCACATAAAAAGCTTAATAAAATTCTTTTATTATTCATTAAAAACTTGATAGCAAAATTATAAGAAAATGAAAAAAAAATAAAGAACAAAGTATGAGGAATGCGAACCTGGAAGGAAGGCGAAGGATATCTCGGTGCCTCGGAGACGGCGGTGATGAGGGCATTCTCGTCATTTCCAACACAATGAGCCTTGCCTTGGACCACAATCTGGGGCGTGAACAGTGTATCAAGCCCAAGACTCTCAACGTAGGCCTTCTGCCTGACGGTCCATTGACTCGACCCATATGGATCCTTCCAGCCCATGTAATCCCAGTAGTCCACGTGGAAGGCCAGAACTACTACCGGCATATCCAGCAGGAAATCTCCCCGACCCAGCCTCGACACCACCAGCTCCGCCGCCGGCGACGTCGCGCATCCCTGGGACGAGAACAGCTCCACCAACACCGGTCCCCCACCCTTCATCTCCTCGGCCGTCACACTGCTCTCGCGGACGGACTCGTCTCGACTAGCGTGCGCACCGCCGCCACGTCTGCAGAAGCAGGATAAGAGACGTGGCACCATCGTGACGGACGGGTCGGTGGCGATGGCGGGGCAGAGGAGGAAACAGATGGCCGAAGAATGTGAAGAGATCAGAGAGGATGAGGATCGGGAAAAGGAGAGAGAAACGGAAAGAAAGAGAATGTGTTGAAATCAATGAAATGCAAGTATTGAGGAAGAGAAGAGAGATCGATGAGAGGTAGAGAGAGGAAGATGGCGGGGAATATGGGAAGAGTTTTGATTCCTGGAGGTGTCACATATATTTTTTTTATTTTTTATTTTT
>JANTPZ010093567.1:0-24134 GCA_025593235.1 Vachellia pachyceras | reverse complement strand
CAGATCAATACACTTTACAATTTCCTTGCCAACAAAGTCAGATCCCACAGCAAAATCAAATAGTCCTGCAAAAATTCTCTTAGATCCCACAGCAAAATCAAATAGCCCCACAAAATTATAAGTAGTGAAAGTAATGATTGATTAAAGAGACTCATCAATCCAAAGATCACAGAGAATAGCAACAACTTTCAGTATTTTACCAGGGGTGTCAATAACATTCACAATTTGGCCATCCCTTAATACGGTTTTTTGCAATTCACAAGTGCTTGTTACACCCGACGAGCTTGCCCTTGACTTGAAGGCCTTCTTTCCAATAATACTATTACCAGTTGCACTTTTACCATTGCCAGTACGCCCAACCAAGACCACTGTTCGTGCCTCATTGGTTGGGATAGCAAGCTCCCAATCATCATCTATAGAACTTCCACCCATAATATAAATTCACTTTGCCTACAATAACATCGACAAAAATCATCAACAGAACAACACATTAAATATTACATACCCAAAAAACTTTAGAAACAATAAACAAGCTTTCAGGTACAGGATCTGCATATTCAAATCCAAAGGACTTCACAAGAATTCAAGCCTGCCAGTCGAGGATCAAACACAGTACACCCTTCTAAAGATAGAAATTCGACAATTAAACAACATAAACCCACCTTCTACGTCAACAATTTGAGCAATAAAGAAGGACCCCGAGCCAAAAAAATCCAGAAAAGATCCAGTCCAATTCACACTAATCGAGCCTTATAGAAAGAGCACAAATCATACCTCCATATAAAACTTCATGATCATTGAAAAGGAGTGCAAATCATTCAAAACCGTATACAGCAAGGCAACGCAAAGGGTTTACACAGAATCGACACAAAAAAGGAAAATAACACAAAAGACTTGCACAGAATCGAAGTCAGAGGAAACACGAAGTGCGAGATTACTTACTCGAAGAATATGGGTATGGTATGGATAACAGAGAAGCCCCTCTTGGAATATATTGTGAATATGGGAAAGAGTGCGAAAAATACCCCCTCGGAAAAAGAAAAATTTACGAGAGAAAGTTGCTGTCATCGGACCTCGTCTCCTCCTGAGCATTTAATACTATATGAACAGTTAATAATACCGTCTGTATGTGATTTTCACGGTTTAGATTAGATTTTATTTAAAATGTTGATTTTTTAAATAAAAATTATTTTTTATAAATAATAATTAAGATATTGTTTTTATTTTAGCTTATATATCTATTAGAATAAGAGAAATGAAAATATGCGTTACAAATGCTCTCATGCCCAAAAAAAAATTACGTCCATTGACAAATTGAAACGAATATGCGTGTTTGTGTGCAGTTAATCTTTTATGTTCAACTTTTAATTTCTTTGATAATTATAAATAAATTTTGTGGTATATACTTGCTAATAGACTGCATCAACATCTGGGAATCTTAAGTGCAAATAATAAAGATTTCTTTTACCTATAAAATAGGGGGGAAATCAAAACCTCTCTACTGATTTCGGGGACGAGTGCCTACTAGTATATTTTATAAAATTTTTAACCATGTTAATCTATTTAATATAAATACTTACACGGAAATGAATGATATTATATGTATCATAATTTTAGCCACCTTATCGTATTAACAAAATATAAAAAATGACATTATTTTATTTATTTGAAGCTCTCCGATATTAATTATTTTTTGGGCAAAAAAAATAATATTATAGTGACAAGTTAATATAAAATAGGATCAAAACAAAGAACAAATAAGTCGGGTATAACTAGGGGTGGAAAAAGGTCAGACGGTCTGACCTATAAAAGTTTGTACAAGGCTGGCTTTTTCAGACTCAGGCCACAGGTCCAAACCATCTGAAAAGCCTATTTTATATTATTTTTAAATGTATTATTGATTATTTAGCATATTATATAAAAATATTGATATGAAAAAGATAAAGGGAAAATGAGTTTTAGGTCCCAAGTAAAGGACTTAACATCAAATGGTCCCAAAGATTCAAAAAACTATTATAAGGTCCCAAGAGTAGCTGCTGAGGTTGTAAACGAAGGCTGCTGAGGTTGTTAATGACAACCTCAGCAGCTTCTCTTGGGACCTTATAGTAGTTTTTTGAATCTTTGAGACAATTTGATGGTTAAATCCCTTACTTGGAATCTATGATTCATTTTCCCAAAGATAAAATTATAAAGTATGTTATTTTTAATTTTTTTAAAAAAAGGGGTTTGCGGGGCAGGCTGACAAAACGCGAGCCCAGCCCGCCAAGTTTTGGTTGGCTGAGGGGTCCAACCCATTTTACCAACTCTAATTTAAAATATAGCTTTTGAAATTTTAATTTTTTCTTTCATACTTCTTTTTTCTTCTCTCTTTCATATTTTTCCCCTTGTTCTTTTTCATCTTTCTTACCTTTTCTTTCTTTCTCTTTCCTTTTTTTTTTACCTGCTTTTTAGCTCAGAAGCGCCTCTTTTCAATTAACTTTACATTCATCTTCTCAATTTTTCCCTCGCTCCACGAAACAAAATAAATTAACGTGAGGGATAGAAATAACATGAGCGGCAAAAATGTTGAAGAAAGTAAATTATTTATAAACTTGTCTTATTTTTTAATTTTTTGAGGGGTTGGGTGGGAGCCAAATTCTTCTTCTCTTTAAAAAAATCCACACACTTAATATATATATATATATATGCACTGATAAGTCTCATTAAATTCATCATGTACAATAGTGTTGCACTTGTATAAGAGAATAAAATCATATATATTAATTAACTTAACATATAATTATATGAATAACAATATTTTAGTAATTATATATAAGAGAATTTATTTTCCAATTTTTTCGCTAGGCATCAATCACACACCATGACTGACACCTAGTTTTTTTAATTTTTTTGCGGCTAGACATTAATGGGAAACCATAACTGACGCCCAATGCCACAAAAATTTATTTATGAATTCATGTAGCACACAAAAATTAGTCTCTCTCTCGGCGGACTTAATTTACTCCGAGGAGTACATTTACTTTTTTGTTTTTCTTGTTCCAGCCTCTGTTTCGTGCGTGCGTTCGTGAGTGGCAGAGAGGATGAGTGGCGTGCGTCGAGCTCAGCGTCTGATGGATGGATGATTCTCTGCGTGTTGGTCGCGTCCCTCACCTCGTGCGTTCGCCTTGCGCCGCTGCTCAAGGTTTCGACAATGGCTGTGGCGTCGAGTGGTTGAGAGAAATGAAGCAGAGGGATGGGAGTGGAAGTCTGGCGGCTGCTCTTCTCTCTCGTCCCCTTCCGTGCTGAGCTGAGGGGATTTTAAAAAAAAAAATGGGCGGTGGCTGGTGCGTGGTTCTCAGTGTGAACGATGCGTATCTCCAGGAATATAGCAGTGGCAGTTGGGATCCAACAAATTTGGGAGTGGCAGCGTGGTGATGCTCAGGACCCTGGCGTGCGTGTGTGGTAGCAAGCTGTGCGACTGAAATCGAGAGAGGGAAGAGAGAGGCGAAGTGCATTTTGAAGAAGAAGTGGGCAGGCAGTCCTCTCCAGCTCCCTCTTGCCTGATGCATTCTCCTTTTTGCAGATCCGTCCGATTGTACCACTGTACCAACATCAAATACAGCCACAATGGCTCTCCCACCAGAGAGAAATTCCATCGCATCCTTTTTCCCTTCTCAATCCCCTCTTCCTTCCTTCAGTCTTGCATTTCCAGGCGGAAGAATCTCCTCCGTTGTGGTAAGTATTTAACAATGAACCAAGAACCTCTTTGGATGCACGAGGCTAATAATACTATTGTAGGCACTTATAACTTGATTAAATTTGTCTTAGTGCTATAGGTTCAAGCATAAAAAGAGAAACCAAAATGGTCTGGAGCTTCTGCTGTTACTTGTTTAATTTTACTATGTGGGTGTTTAGCTTCTGCTATAAATTTGAAGTGTTAAGTTTACTATGGGTATTTAGCTTCTGCTGTTACTTGTTTAAATATATGCATATTTATTTTTACATTTAATTGATTATTTTCTCTCATGAAACCAGGACCTTGCCAAGAAAGTGAAAAAAGTCTCAACCCGCTGTTATGGAGTCGTTGCGTGATTTTTTTCTTTCAGTTTTGTCGAGTCTTGTGGCTACCAGTTTATTTGAGCTTGCATGGTGCTCCGCAAGATTCTTCTTTAAATACAGAAAACGTAATTTGCAAGGTAAGAATTGGTTATGAACTTGAGAATGATAAGTTACGATTTATGACTGGAATTGTTTATCGAGGCCTATTAACATTAATTTTTGTATTGTAGAATTTCGTTGCTACACGTCTGATGAAATTGAATGGGCCACACGGGGATTTTCAAGTCCCATCGGTACTGCATTCTGGGGGAAAATACACGGTGGAAATGAGGTTGCAGCGAAACCCCTAGCCCATGATCAAGCTCTAGGACAACAAGGCTTCCACGATAAGGTAATGTACATTTAACCTCTTAGAATATCATTTTCATGTCTTGTTATTTGCTCTGTTTTGACAAGTATTATACGATTAGAATTAATTCTTTCTTTGTAATGATTCAGGCAAGGCTGCTCTCACAGATACAGCATGAACATTTGGTTCGCATTTTCGGGTATGGCCTAAGAGGAATAGAAAAATTGCTGATTCACGAATTAATGGATTACGGGAGCCTAGAAGAAGTAATCGATAATAACGGTAAGCTTGCTTAATTTAAACAAAGTATCACTGCATCCATATACCTAACTACATCACTGAAACTGTTTTAGGCTCACAACTGTCCCTTCATCTGGATTGGAGTAGGCGGCTCCAGATTGCAGCAGATGCTGCCAAAGGTTTATGAAGCTTATTTTGGTCTAAGCCAGTAGAACTTAAATTTTTTATTGCTATTTAATTTCTCTTGTTTAAGGTAAAGGTTTATTTTATTTGTTTCCCTTTCAGGAATTGAATATATCCATACATGCTGCGCTCCTAGAGCTGCCCATGGACACGTGAATAGCTCCAACATACTTATTGACAAGGAGTTGAGGGCAAAGGTTTTAGTCTTGCTTCCGGCTAATGATAATGATATGTAAGTAGGCTTGCATTATTAAGTATTATTTGAATCATTTTTACGTTAGTTTTGACTAATTCTCCTTAAATCGATGAAGTGCTCGGCCTGAAGAAGATATTTATGACTTTGGAGTGGTTCTTCTGGAGCTAATAACGGGACAACGGGCAGGAAGGAGTAGCACGCGCAGGAACACAGTTGTGAACTGGGTAAGAATCTTATACAACTTGTTCAAATATTTTGGTTGAGAAAAGATTTGGGGTTGACTGTGACTGTGGGTATGATAGGTAACATCACAGACTAGGGAAGGAGGCACGCCACCTGAAGCTTTCATGGATCCCGCTATTATAGTTCGATGCAACATCAAATCCATTAAGGTAATGGTGGACATTGCCGTTAAATGCGTGAGAGATCTTGCAATAACAAGGCCATTGATTTCAGAAGCATTGAGGGAGATCGAATGGGCAATCTTTGAGGAAGGAAATTACAGATCAAGATGAATGGGGATACTGATACTAGTTTGATGTATGACTTTTGAATTTGAGACTACTTGCATAGGATTGTGATATTTTATTATAAAGCTAGACTGAACTCTGTAAAATGCTTTAAAGCATACCTTTGAGACAATTATGCAGATCCTTCTTGTTCACAGAAATGGGAGGTTGAAGGGCGGTGGGTATGCTTTCGAACTCGGCAAGTGTTGAGTTCCTGTGTCTGAAATAAAACTTAAATCAAGTGGATAAGCTTTCGAACTCGGCAAGTGTTCTATAATAAAAATGGTGGCAATTTATAATGTCTGGAATTCGAAGCTCCAAAACGTTTAGAATCTTTTTGAGAAGGGAAGCAAGGTCGCGCACGAATGACGGAGAGATATGGGCCAGCGATTAAAGAGGCCCAACTAAGATTGTCTCTATGTGGCCATACAATCCTTTTTACGTATATCATATTCTTCGATTCTGAATTTCTGATCATTATACGAATCCAAAAAACAAGATATTACGAAGGCTAGGGAAGTCTAAAATTCACGCAACCATTTTACGATAAAATTTAAATTTTTAGGTAAAATCTAGATTTTATTTAAATACTCATTTTTTTTTCAAAATATAGATTGTACACAATCCATTTTAGGGCTGATTTGGAACCATTTTTAAACACAATCGCTTTTTAAAACATATGTTTTGCCTCGGAATTTGTAAAGGTTATTCTCTTAAAATCTAGATTTTACCTCGAATTCCGTAAAAGCTATTTTGTTATCCAATTAAAAACTTTAAATTAAAAACAATAATATTTTATAATATGCCTATCAGCTACTCTGTCATCCAAAACAACGATAAAGGTAAAGGTTTTTTTTTTTCAAATAGTATTTTTTTTATAATTTTACTATATACCATACCTGTATATCATTTAATAAAACAGTTGACGTTTCAACTACTAATTTAAGCATATTATACTTGTTATTTAAGAAATATCTGCTCAAATAAATATTTTTAAATGATTTTTTTCAAGTATTTTATATTTTTAGGACTTTTTTTTAAAAGAGACGCGATCAAATAAATAAGTTAAATGCTTTTTAAGGAATTTGTATTTCTTAATTATTTTAAGTATTTAAAAAAATAATTAAAATTATATCTTAAATTCCAAGTTTTATTCTTTAAATGCTGATTTATATAATAAAAATTATAATATGATAAACATTGTAAACCAGCGCTCCTCAAGGATGCTCACGTTTGAATTTTTATCATTATAAAGCTGTGACTGGGGAGGCAGTTGAATCATGCAAATATATATACCTTGTCAAATATCAAATACGTAAAATAAAGTATTTTCTATATATAAAGACACACACTTTTCGAGAATAAAGAGTGAGGGATAATGGGGAAGTAGTTGCGAAATATATAATTGTATTTGCTGTATTAGAATTCAACCCAAACAATTAAGATGGGATTAATTTTCTAAATTTGAAGTTATTCACCCTTAAAACTTCCGATAACAACGTAACCATTTATGACTCAACAAACACCTCCACCATTTATTCAGATCATACGATTCAATCTAATTAATCCGAATTCATATTAATCAGTGGATTAAATTAGGATTCAATTCATAAAATGATATTATAAATATATAATAGATATTTCAATGCATTTAAATACAGATTAATATATATTAACTCATAAATTGATATAATAAAGAGATAATGATATATTAAGGATTGGATAGTATATCTATCTTAAAATAATAAGATATAAAATATTTTGCCTTTCTAAAATAGCCTTGTCTATCTCTATATAAAGAGCCTCTCTCAATTTTCTTTGAATCATTCCATAACCATTTTAGTCCTTCTACGACCTCCCTCTCTCGTGTAGTTGTGTGATGCATTGTGACTTCTGAGCAACTCTTTGTAAGAGCACCGCAAACCCAAGGGTAACGTCAATCTTAATCTGGTGAGTTACTGCTCCCCCTGCTCTTATTTGTTTTTCAAATTTTCTATCTATAATCATAAGGTGATGAAACTGTAATGGTCCTTTTTATCTTTTAACAAAATTCAAAATTTTACCCTAATCTTATAAAATGCTTGTGGATGCAACGAAAACATTAAAAAGTTTGATAGGCTACCTCAAAAATAATATCAAATAAAATATCATCTCTAAACCTTGTAAATATGATTGCAGGAGTATATGCCTTCAGATCCCTACCTTAATAGACTTAGAAGGTTATAAGGCCATGATGTCCCTTCATACAAGTGGATCATTCTGGAGCAAATAGTAATGGATGATTCAGTACCGCATCTTTCTCAAAGAATTATCAGAGACATTCTTCTGCGACTTCCGATAGAATCCCTAGTCCGATTTCGATGTGTGTGCAAAGATTGGAAGCATCTCTTTAAAACCGAAACTTTCATTGCCGAACACCTCCATCGTTCCGCCAAGCAAAATTCTCTCCTTTTCTGTTGTTATTATCACTTAGTGCATGGAATATGTTTCCTCAATCATGAGATGCAAGTTGAATTTCAGAAACCATATTTCATTGATGAGTCTGATTCTTCTTGGAAGATTGTCGATTCCAGTAATGGCTTGATCTGTCTTGAAGTCCATACATCTCGATCACTGCTTTTCTTGTGGAACCCAGCTATTAGAGAGGTTTGTCGAGTTCCCAAAGCTCTCAAACTTTTTGGAGACAAATGTTATCCCGTAGGATTCGGGTTTAGTTCAATTCTTAAAGATTATAAGATAGTGAGACTTCATGCTTCCAGGAATTATCTTCCAATTCATCGAGTTGAGGTGTATTCATTAAGCATAAGATCATGGAAAAAAGTTGCTACTCGAAACTTACATGATGTAATTCGCATCCACGGTGACGGTATCTCCTGCAATGGTATTACCTGTAATGAAGCTATTTTCTGGTTAGCTATAAAGAAAGGTATGAAGGGTGATAGAAATCATTATTTAATAGTCTCATTTGACCTGACAACGGAAGAGTTCAAATTCATAGAGATGCCTACTTTATGTGATTTTATCACAATAAAGTACCATACGCTTACTGTGTTTGAGAACAAGCTTACCATCTTTTACAGAAGAGTGTATGAAAACCCCAGATCTTGTTCAATCGATTTGTGGTTGATGGAGGGATTGAGTTGGATTAAGATATATACCACCAGCGCCTTTCCCTATTCCTTACAACCACTTGCTATCTGGAAGGGTGAAATTATTTGCAAAGAAACACTTGATAACGATAAAATTTGTATGTTCAATCTTTTCACAAATAAAGTGATGAAAAGATTGCCCGCTAACTCATGTTTCATTACTCATTCAATTTTGAATTATGTAGAAAGTCTTGTATCCATTCACAGAAAAAAGCCTAGATTCAAATCTCAATTATTATGTTTTGTTTAAAGAAGTTCTTTATGTAATTACTTTCTATGGAATTTAGATCATTTGTCTTTTGGAGATATTTTCCAGAATAGTTGATGCATATTTATAATAGCCATGTGTCTTTGCTACATATGATCACCTATTTACAATTTCAGCTTGTTTAGTTTTATATTAAAGAAGGATATTTTATTTAGTTGGTGTGTGCATTATTATTTGGGACTTTCTTAAGGTGATACATGCCAGAGGTTATTTGGCTTAATATGATTATTTTGATTTCGAGGATTACATTTTGGGTTTATGTTAACTTACTAATAATGGTTTTCTAAATCTCTACATATTTAATTCATCTTACATTTTTTATACTAGTCAGGAAAGCGACAATAAAATATACAATCCTTATACACGTTCAAGTATGTAACAATGAACCAAGAACCTCTTCAAATACACAAGGCTAATAATACTATTGTAGGCGCTTATAATTTGATTAAATTTGTCTTAGTCATATAGGTTCAAGCATAAAAAGAGAAACTGAAATGGTCTGGAGCTTAAGTTATAAAACCAAAATCAAACTCCTTAAAAATGTAAGGATTAATGGCTAAATTTTTGTGATATCCAGGGACCAAAACCAACAATATAAACCTACAGAGAATAAAAAATTTTACAAAAGCATAAAGGCTATCAATGGTGTTAAGCGATGGCATAAAGAGGCATTACATCAATAAGTCCTACCCTTTTTCATCTCAGAGCCAAGTCTAATAATCCCTGAGCCAGGCTTGCTGGATTAAGAAGCCGTGGTTCTTCTGCTAATCTTTGTCACAACTGGTGAAGCCTATCATAAATCAGTTAAAGCAGCATAAATGTTGTATCCAAGTTGAAAGAAATCTTTGTTATCATGTAGCAGAAATTAATTTTTTAATCCTCCAACTTTTAACATACTTGTAGCTCAGTCCGCAACTCAATCCCTAAACTTTTAACTAGTTTAAAACTCAATCTTTGTCCTTTCACATTTTTTAGAAAGTTATCCTTACCATGCCAACTCATAACCGGGTCATCCTATTTATAAATTAAAAAAGCTGATTTGGCCTCCAAGTCACCATCCCCATCATCATAAAACTGTGTCGCTATGACAGGTAAGATTGCAGACTGGGGAAGGAGGCCCGCCAGCTTTTATGGATCCCGCTATTATAGGTCATTGCAACATCAAATCCATCGAGGTAACAGTAGACATTACGGTTAAATGCGTGAACAATGTTGCAATAACAAGGCCAACGATTTCAGAAGCATTGAGGGAGATTGAATGGGCAATCTTTGAGGAAGGAAAT
The DNA here is from genome assembly GCA_025593235.1 of Vachellia pachyceras. Classification (NCBI taxonomy): domain Eukaryota; kingdom Viridiplantae; phylum Streptophyta; class Magnoliopsida; order Fabales; family Fabaceae; genus Vachellia; species Vachellia pachyceras. The sequence goes on along the minus strand of JANTPZ010093567.1, from coordinate 13,919 downwards.
TACAGATCAAGATGAATGGGGATACTAATACTAGTTTGATATCGCTGTTGAATTTTTGAGACTACTTGCATAAGATTGTGATGATAAAGCTAGACATGAACTGTGTAAAACGGTTTAAAGAATCAAGACCATATCTTTGAGACAATTATGCAGATACTTGATCTGGTGCACATAAATTGGGGGTTGAAGGCCGGTGAATATGCTTTCGAACTCAGCAAGTATTGAGTTCCTGTTTCTGAAATGAAACTTAAAAGGTGGCCATACCGTGTGGTCCTTCTAGAGTTTCTATTCGGCTTGGAATCGGCCCTCAACATGCTACAAAAAGAATTATACAATATCATATTATTTTAAGACCCAATTAAAAAATTATTTTAGGATGCTATGCATGTACACGTAAAATCAATTAATTTAGGATAATGAGTGTCAAATATCAAATATGTAAAATAAAGTATTTTCAATATACACACACTTTTTGGGAATAAAGGGTGAGGCATAACGGGGAGGTAGTTGCCAAATATATAATTGTATTTGCTGCATTAAAATTCAACCCAAACAATTAAGATGGATTAATTTTCTAAATTTGATGTTATTCACTCTTAAAACTTGCAACAACATCGTAACCATTTATGACTTAACAAACACCTCCACCGTTTATTCAGGATCATACGATTCAACTTAATTAATTCAAAGTCATATCATATCAGTGGATTAAATTAGGATTCAATTCATAATCTGATATTATAAATATATAATAGGTATTTGAATGCATTTCTATACAGATTATATACATTAACTCATAAATTGATATAATAGAGAGATAATGATATCTCAAGGATTGGATAGTATATCTATCTTAAAATGATAAGATATAAAATATTCTGCCTTTCTAAAATAGCCTTATCTATCTCTATATAAAGAGCATTCCTCAATTTTCTGTGAATCAATCCATAACCATTTTAGTTCTTCTATAATCTCCCCCTTCCTCTCTCTTTTGTAGTTATGTGATGCATTTTGACTTCTGAGCAACTCTTTGTAAGAGCACTGGAAACCGACAAGTAAGTCAATCTTAATCTGGTGAGTTACTGCTCCCCCTATCCTTGTTTGTTTTCAATCAAATTTTCTAACTATTACTATAATTGGAAACTGTAATGGTCTTTTTCATCTTTTAACAAGATTTAAAATTTTATCCTAATATTATAAAAATGTCTGTGATACACTCAACACTGAATATCTGCGGATGCAAGTTTACTTTAATATAATAAAAATGGCGTCAATTTGTAACTCACCCAACAGCGCATCGCTCTCTATGATTGACACCTGCACCGATGTCACCACCCCCGGCGGCGATGCCTCCACTGATTTCGGCTTCCTCATCCATCCGCTCCCCTCCACGATCCTTATCTTTTTCTTCTCTGACCCCACTCTCGTCAGGCTCCTCTGTCGCTCCCTCGACTGTTGCTCTGCCTCCATCTGGCGGTTACGTGACTCCAGATCTTGGATCTTTTTACGCAGCTGTTTCACGTACTCGATGGTGTCCCCTAATATGGATGCCTTGTCCATTTTCGTGACGAAGGGCACCAGCGATCTCAGTATGATGAACCTCTCGTTGAGCTTCTCCGGTCGGCGTCTCTCGGCCAGTACGCGGTTGGCGTTTAGCTCGTCCTGCGGCGTTCCTTTTCCGCGGAGGCGCGTGACGGGGTCGGTACCATCCCGGGGCGTGGGCGGGTTGTCGTCTTGGTACTTGACGTGAAGGAGAGGAACGGTGAACATAATGTACTTGAGGAGACACTGAGATGTGGCGTCGGGGGACGCGTGGAGGAGGAGGTGGTTGTGGTCGGAACGTGTGCTCCACTTGGTAAAAGCCGACTGAGAGGAGTAGGTAATATAGTCGGCGGAGGGAGATTGGGCCCACCGGATAGACTGATTGTGGAGGATGGTGGACACCGTTTGAGAGTAGTAAGTGTCCTCTTGTCTCTAGCATCCCTATCTTCTTCCTGAAACTTCACTCAGCCGTCAACCCCTTCAAACCCCACCCATCTTCTCCCTCAAATCCGCCTGGAGCTTCGAATTCCCGACATTATACAGTGCCACGGTGGTCCAGATCACCGCCTCTCTCTCCCCACGACGCTCCCTCTGCTTCGGCATGGCGTGTACGGCGAGGATCATGATGAAGGCGATCTTATCGACGCACAAGTAACGGTTACAGAGGATTGGGTCGCTGGTGGATTGGGGAGGCGGCACCGGCCGGAGGAAGGGTGTCAGAGATGTGCATCAAATTGGATCCTCCTCACTTACGAACTTTATGATTCAATTACTCCGTTATTTGATGACGTTGAACTTCAGAAGCCAAGGATTTGCTGCCTATGCTTCTTCTTCTTCTTTTTCTCCAGAGTGACAGAGGTTCGGAGGAAGACCGTTGACGGATGGTATAATTCCTCCATTTTGAGTATATTAGGGGTAAACAGTTGCTGATAGGTGCTTTTGTGTCCCTTCACTCCAGCCCTGAGGGATTCTGTTCTGGGTGCGTACCTTTGGTGATCAAAATACGAACAAGAGAAGAAAGCCCATCGTTAGGGAACACAACAGCTTCGGATAGATATCCACGCGATGGAGATATATACTTAAAAACATCTCGGATATTTAAATGAATTATTTGTAGTACTTTTTCCAATTTTTTTATTTCAACTTTTATCGATAATATTTTTAAAATATTTTGTAGTATAGTTTCTTAAATCTTCTATGACTAAATAAATTAGAAACATAAAAGATGACAAATATAAAGTTAATAAATTAATCTCATCTTACATTTTTAATGAAAAAGTTGCAGCAATATATACATAGCTTCCAACATTACCTGCTAGGATAAAGTTCTATGCTTTATTTATTTAATTCAATTTATAAATCACTTTTAACATGTTTTTTATTGATGAAGGAAAACATTAGAAATTTTTAATAGGGTAACTTATAAATATTATCAATTAAAGTCTCATCTCTAAAGCTTACAAATATGATTGCAGGAGTATATGTCTTTTGATCTTTACCCTAATAGGCCTCGAAGGTTATGAGGCTGTGACATCCTTTCATATAAGTGGATCATCCTGGAGCAAATAGTAATGGATAACTCACTACCGTATCTTCCTCAAAAAATTATCAGAGACATTCTTCTACGACTTCCGATAAAATCCCTAGTCCGATTTCAATGTGTGTGTAAAGATTGGAAGAATCTCTTCAAAACTGAATCTTTCATCGCCGAACACCTCGATCGTTCCACTGAGCAAAATTCCCTCCTTTTCGGTTATTATTACTACGCATATGGAATATGTATCTTCAGTCATGAGATGCAAGTTGAATTTCAGAAACCATATTTCATTGATGAGTTAGATTCTTCCTGGAAGATTGTTAGTTCTAGTAATGGCTTGATATGTCTTGAAGTCCATACATCTAGATCGCTGCTTTTCTTGTGGAATCCAGCTACTAGAGAGGTTTGTCGGGTTCCCAAAACTCTTAAACTTTCTGGAGACAAGTACTATCCCGTAGGATTCGGGTTTAGTTCAATTCTTAAAGATTATAAGATAGTGAGACTTTATGCTTCCAAGAAGTATCTTCCAATTCATCGAGTTGAGGTGTATTCATTAAGCAAAAGATCATGGAAAAAAGTTGGTATTGGAAACTTAAAGGGTGTAACTCGCATCTGTGGTGATGGTACCTCCTACAATGGTATCAGTTGTAATGGAGCTATCTTCTGGTTAGCTGTAAAGAGAGGTGACAGAACTCGTTATTTAATAGTCTCATTTGACCTAACAATGGAAGAGTTCGAATTCATAGAGTTGCCTACTTTATGTGATGATATCACATTACACTATCATACGCTTACTGTGTTTGAAGACAAGCTTACTATCTTTTACAGAAGAGTGTATGAAAACCCCAGATCTTGTTCAATTGATTTGTGGTTGATGGAGGGATTGAGTTGGATTAAGATATATACCATCAACCCCTTTCCCTATTCCTTACAACCACTGGCTATCTGGAGGGGTGAAATTATTTGCAAATCATCAACACATTATTCCATGGAACGTACTTTTATGTTCAATCTTTTCACTAATGAAGTGATGGAAAGATTCCCCGTTAGCATGTGTTTCATTACTCATTCAGTTTTGAATTATGTAGAAAGTCTTGTACCCATTCACAGGAAAAAGTCTAGACTCAAATCTCAATTATTATGTTTTGTTTAAAGAAGTTCTTTATGTAATTAGTTTCTTTGGAATTTAGATCATTTGTCTTTTGGAGATATTATCCAGAATAGTGGATGCATATTTTTAATAGCCAGTTGTATTTGCTACATATGATAACCTATTTACAATTTTAGTTTGTTTAGTTTTATATTAAAGAAGGATATTTTATTTAGTTGGTGTGTGCATTATTTGAGACTTTCTTAAGTTGATACATGCCAAAGGTTATTTAGCAATGGTATTAACCCTAGGTATGATTTTGGTCATTTGCCGCTAGGGAATCTCATTACTAATATTTTAATATATATATATATATATATATATTTGTGTGTGTGTATAACAACCATATTTTTATCCCTTTGGCTTTTAAATCATGCCCCCACCCCTTACTGATAGGGATAATTTATCGCATGAATATTACAAAAGCCTAATATGATATATGCTGATACAATACAGCATGAATCAAGCGGTTTGTTAATGTATAAATTCATATATTATGACTGCTTCATACAAAGAATTTTGGTTCCATTGTTTTTTGGTTGGAAAAAATATTCCAAAAATTTTATTAAGGCGCCAAGTTCACCCCATTTTGAGTGTCGACCCATCCAATAGGACCAACACCAAAGAATTTGTTTTCCGTTTTTCTGTATTTGTTTAATATCTAATGTTTAAAAAAATTATTTGTTGTCTCCTTTGTTGTGTGCTACATTCTAAGCAACTTTTTGTGTGACCATTGGAAATCCAAGAACAGCAACGAACTTAATTTGGTAAGTTACTCTCGTTTGCTCCTTTGATTTCATGAAAATTACTGATTGACAGCTCTCTAATTTCTAATTTTTATTATATTTGAGATATATTTTTGATATATTTAGAGAGTTATCAGTATAATTTTAAAAGATTTGAATTCAAATTAGTAAATTTATGATTTTGAGTTTATTTAGAGGTAGCAAATGCATTAATGGGATAGTAGCAAATGCAAATGCATTTTTATTGTTAATAAATTAGTGCATATTTATTATATATCACCATTCATAATTAGAATTTTGCTGTGGAGCTCAAGGCTTCAGTCTATTTTTTTGCCAGCTACATGGGGTTTTACCATAGAGATAATACATATATTATAGTTTTTGAGTTGTTTTTATTTATTCTCCCCACTCTACACTTCCTATTGGTGCCTTAAAAAATAATAGAAACCATGTAGGATGTTTGAAAACACATACTCCAACCACAAATTTAAATTTAAATTTTTAAATATAAGTGTAAATTTAAATTTAAAAAAAATTGCAAGAGTAATAATGAGAGATAATTGAAGGGAAGTAGAGGACATGCCATATAAATAGAAGCTTAATTGGAAAGTATAAATGTGATACTTGAATAAGCATGGCAGTATAAAAGAGATACCTTTCTCCTCCAGTTATGAATTACAATATAATACAGCGTAAGCATGTTGGTACTTGAATAGAAGATAATAGGAGAGAATAAAATTGGATATATTTAAATTTTGAGGGGTTAACTTTAGATTCTCAAGCACACCATCCAATTTCATTTAGAACCCACAATGAGGAAAAAAAAATCATCAAGACAAAAATAAAAAAAAAGAATATTCCCCCTCCTTTTCCATAAAAAAAATTTCTTCCCCACCCAAAAATTTTCATTTACTGTTATGTATTTTGAACCCCCCTCCCCTTTGCAGGTAGAGAATTTGATTCTCCCCACTCATATTTCATCATTCCTTGTAATTCTTTAACAAAATGTCCGTGTTAGAAAATACCAAATTAAATACTTTTCCTGAAGTAATTGCCCCCTTCTGCTGCCCTGCTGTTGACTCAGCTCTCCCACCAGTCCCCTGCTGCTGCCTGCCCCCTTCTTCTTCAATTCCTACTTGCGCCATCTTCAAAATGCCCACACATACTTCCAAAGGTATCCCTCACATAAGAACTCCCTCCTCACTCTCTTCACACTTACTGGTCTATGTTTTATTTTAATAAAAAAATGATACCATCTGACAAGTATAATAGGTTATATGCTTAGATATATTAAATATGAGACATGACATGTATTAGACAAGAGAAGGCACTTATAGAGTACCTATGCATACAATATATATATATATTGCTTGCGGAGCACAAAAGCAAAGTGCCAAAGTTTCTCACTGATTAGTCATATTTCAATCACTTACTAGTCACATTTGCTCTTTCACATTACCCACTGACACACTCCTGCTATTCACATTTCTCAACACACACTGTAACACGCGTACTCCTCCATTTCTCTTTCATTCCTTATTTCCTTCTCCCTTTTCTTATACTCCTCCGATTCTCTCTTTCATTCCTTATTCACAAATCTTGCTTTTTTTTTCTTATTTCAATATTTTTTCAAGGTGTGATAACTAATATTTAATGCATTCAAAAATAGGGGTGGTAATGCGGGCCAGCCCGCCAACACCTCCCCAGTTAGCCCGCACCGCAACTGACGGGGGCTAGCCAACAAATATATTTTTTTAAAAAAATTAAACTTTCCTTTTCAATTTTTCCAAAATTGTATAGTTATACACTTATATGGTTCTTTTCCACCAATAAATTTTTCATAATAATTTTTTTAAGTTTTAAAAAAAATATAGGTATTAATGTTTTGTTTTAATTTTAAATATAGTATTATGGAAAGTTGATATGAAAAAATAAAACATTCGATACTATTTTTGAATGCATTAAATATTATTTATCACACCTTGAAAAAATTATTGAAATAAAAAAAAAAGCAAGATTTGTGAATAAGGAATGAAAGAAAGAGAATCAGAGAAGTATAAGAAAAGGGAGAAGAAAATAAGGAATGAAAGAGAAATGGAGGAGTGCACGTGTTACGGTGTGTGTTGAGAAATGTGAATAGCAGAAGTGTGTCAATGGGTAATGTGAAAAAGCAAATGTGACTAGTAAGTGATTGAAAGAGCAAATGAGAAAATTTGATACTTTGCTTTTGTGCTCCGCAAGCAAGCAAATATATATATATATTATATGCATATGTACTCTATAATTGCCTTCTCTTGTTTAATACATGTCGTGTCTCATATTTGAGTTAATATATCTAAGCATCTAACCTATTATGGTTGTCAGATAGTATAATTTTTTTATTAGAACAAAACGTAGATCAGTGAGTGTGTAGAGAGTGAGGAGATTATCAGTCTGTATGATCCGTGGCTCATGGCTCAATGCGTTAACTGAAAAAATGAAATATTTTATACTATTTTTAAATGTATTATGGATTATTTAGTATGTGATATAAAAATATTGATATGAAAAAGATAAAATTATAAAGTATATTATTTTTAATTTTTTTTTAAAATAAGCGGGTTTGCGGGACGGGCTGGCAAAACGCGAGCCTGAGCCCGCCAAGTTTTGGCTGGCTGACAGGGTCCAATCTATTTTACCAACTCTTGTTTAAAATATAGGTTTTGAAACCTCAATTCTCTCTTTCCTACTTCTTCTTTCTTCTCTATTTCCTACCTTTTCCCTTTTTCTTTTTAATCTTTCTTACTTTTTCCTTCTTTATCTTTTCTACTTTTTCTTTCTCTCTCTTTCCTCTCTCTTACATACTTTTTATCTCAAAATCCGTAAAAGGCGCCTCTTTCCAATTAACTTTATATTCATCTTCTAAATTTACCTCCTTTAAGCGCTCCATGAAACAAAATAATCTGAAGGGAGGGAAATTTGGGCGAGGATGCGGATATAAAAAACAGAAGGGAGGCGGAATTTGGACGAGGCATTACAGTGTTAACTGTGCCTATGCTAATCAGACTAGATGAGTCATTATACCATGTTCTTCATCATAATTAATCAGCTATTGAAGTCTGAGTAATGACAAGATGATACAAGCTAATTTAGCAAATATCTTAATTCTTAAAATATAAGATTCTGATAAGGATGCTTAAAATCAGTGTTGCACTGTCTCTGATTCATCATTCTCCATAGAACGATCAGGGTAGGCTTAGTTTATATGGTCTTTTTGTCTATGATGTGCAACTAAATGCAACATATGCGTATAATACAATACATTTAATTACAATTAAAATTATGATGAAATAATACACCAATCCTCCACTATTCTTCCTATCCCCATTCATCTTTCCAATTCTCAACGAAAGATTCATGTGAGATCAAAAGGAATAAAAGATGCGTGCTGTTGCAACTATAAGACGTATTTTTCAAGCAAATTATAACATTAACTAGACTGGTGTACCCCAAGCCCCCCATTCATTATTTGCAAAGAGTATGACTTTCCACCTATAACAACACAAAAGATAGATACTGATACTTCTTTATCCAATTCCATAAATGCAATAAAATATATTATTATGTAAACATTAAATTCACAATCTATCAATCCATCCCCCCCCCCAAAAAAAATCTTCTTGTAAATTCTACCTCCTCTTTCAAGAATTAAGATTCAAAAATCAAAGTTAAAATCATGATCTCCCTTTACCATCTTCTAAGTTTCTCATCTACTCATTATCTTTCTTCCATTATGCAATAGGTGATAACTCGTCTAGTCCTCACCGTCTTCTTTCATCTGAATATCTACTCTCCCTCATGGCGAAACAAACAATGCCGGGCAGACATTGTGTCTTCCTTGTTTGAAGGCACGACCTCATGTACGGGCTCTCTTGTCTAGTTCTCTTGTTTGAATATCTACTGTTTGTATACCCTTTTTTGTTGTTTGCATTAGCAACTTATTACTTCTAGCCTAAGAACACAATGTTCTGCATATACATTGTGTGCCAAAACTTGCACTTTTTTGTTACTTCTAGCCTTAGAACACCTTGTTCTGCATATAAATTGTGTGCCAGATATTGCATGTTTTGTCATGCAAACAACCCATGATTGGTATTAGAGGTGCCAAAAAGGAATTTGGCACCAAGATTTCCAAATTAGGTAATACCATTTGAAATATCGACTAATTATTGATTAATTTCTAATGAGTGAGACTTCAAACAGATTGACAGACTACAAAAGAGAGAACCTTAGAATTATAACAACAATCTAACAACGGAATAAAATGTATTGTTTCTGGGCTTCAACATTATGTATCAGAGAAATTGAACATATAAATAAAGCATAGCTTATAGTCACAATTCATCTCGGACATTCTTAAGTTATTTTCATTCCCTAGATCATACTAATGCCATTCACTAGCACATCCACTCGTAAATAAGCTAATCGACATTCTTAAGTTAATATGTATGATGAATATACTAATATCATTCTCAAACAGTTAATATGTATGACGAATATACAAAATAAGCTAATCGCCATTCTTAGGTTATTTTCATTGCCCCACCCCAATTTAACCGACGTACTTCACTTAGCTGCTCAACGGGTTCACTGCCTTTTGGACGTTTTCCACATATTTTTGCCTTTACCCATACAGAAACCTAACGTGAAATATATTCATCATCTACCGTTATCCTTCTGATCAAGAAAATGTCAGCACAAGGAGGTCATGGGCTCCACACCCCAAAATTGACCTCAGACGACAAAATGCATTAAAAAAAGTTACCTTCAAGGAAAAAGCACTGACCAGAAACTAATTTTGCGAGGTTAATGGTCAGATGTCTTGAGGCAGAGAAGGCATGAAAAACGAAAAAGAACATAAAAGTAAAACCAATACGAGAAAATATAAGCTTAAAAAACTTCTAACCTGCTCTTTCCGGGACGAAAAGAGAACCAATTAAAGCGACCAGCAAAGTGATCATCAATTTGCTGGAGGAGATCGGACTGAGCGAGAGAGGGAGGCAAATGCCTAATAACCACTATAGTCCTTCGCGGAGGAGCCTTCATCTGAAATTCGAATGAACGAGTAGATTCTGGATCATGTGGAGGAGAAATTTTGAGTGAATCAATTTGCGGATTTGTTAAATTAAGAGGAAGAACAGACACTTTTGTTCTGGAGTGCCTCCTCCTATTTTCGCTCTCTCAGGAATTTCAGTATGGAAAATTTTTGTCAACATGGAATCCTTTTGAGAAGTGAAGCAAGGTCGCGCACGCATTACGGAGAGATATGGGCCTGCGATTAAAGAGGCCAAACTAAGATTGTCTTTATGTGGCCCAACCCCTGAAGATCTCATTGTCAATCTCAATTCAATATATTCTTCGATTCTGATGCATTATTCGAATCCCAAAAAAACAAGATATTACGATTGGCCAGCTAGGGAAGTCTAATATACATACAACCCTTTCTAGGGCTGATTTGGAACCCTTTCTAAGTCCAAGATACATACACCCTTCAAAATTTAAATTTTATAATAAAATCTATGATTTTATGATAAAATTTAAATTTTATAATAAAGTAATTTATTTAAATATCTAAATTTTTTGAAAACGTAAGTTTCATAAAGCCCTTTTTAGGGGTGATTTGAAACCATACTCAAAATTCAAATTTTATGGTAAAACCTAGATTTTAGAGTAAAATTTAGATTTTATCTAAATACTCACATTTTTTAAAATATAAGTTGCATACAATCCTTTTTAGGGCTGATCTGAAACCATTTTCAAATTTTAAATTTTGTGGTAAATAATTTAAGGAATTTGTATTTCATAATATGAAAGAAACTAATATGAAAGAAGCACACGTGTCCTCCATTAATAGAATTTATTATTTTAATTGCAAAACGCTGACTAGCCTTAGCACAAGAACGTGACATGTTGCATATAGTTGGAGGAACAGGATTCATACATCTGCGTCAAGTCACGGAGTCGATTTAAATATTACTACTAACATATTGATTAACTTAAATAAATTTAAAACTCTAAATAAATTAATTATATCATATATTATATAATCTCTTTAAAATACTGATGTCCACGTATTATTAAATTAAATGCAGTTGGATAAATTTATTTGAGGAGAAACGATACATATAAATATATGAAAATAATTTACTTAATTTTTTTATTCTCTTTGAATGAATCAAATTAATTTTATACGAAGGGCTTGAGGTAATAACAAAAATCTTCTCAACTTTGCTAAGAGCTACACATCTGAATTAAGATATCTTTTTTATTTTAGCTTTTATATTAGAATAGGAAAAAATGAAAATATGTGTTACCAATGCTCTCATAAAAAAATAATAATTACGTTCATTGACTAGTTGAAAAGAATATGTATGTTTACGTGCATTCAATCCTTGATGTTCAACTTGTAATTTCTTTGATAATTATAAGTAAATTTTGTGGTGTATACTTGCTAATAGACTGCACCAACATTTGGGAATCTTTAAGTGCAAATAATAAAGATTTCTTTTACCTATAAACTAGAGGGGAAATCAAAACTTCTTTACTGGTTTTAGGGATGAGTGCCTACTAGTATATTTTATAAAATTTTTAACCATGTTAATCTATTTAATATAAATACTTACACGGAAATTGATGATATGAAATGGATCACAATTTTAGCCGCCGTATGTATTAATAAAATATAAAAATTACATTATTTTATTCATTTGAGGCTCTCAGATATTAATTATTTTTTTATGAAAACAAAATGATATTATAATGATAAGTCAATATGACGTTATAATTACAAATCTATATTGAAAAAGGACAAAAACAAAGAACCAATAAGCCATGGAAGAGGGCATAGCCTTTTCTATGTGGTAGGACTTCTAATCCTCGAGTTTGGCTTAGTTGGTTACCAATAGAGGTGGTTTCACCCCATAGAAAAAACTGATGTTGAATACACCCTGATTTTGGGAGGTGGTAATATTTTAATTGATATTCTAAATAGTTTATTGAAATTTAAGATAATATTAAAACTCATGTTTAAAATTTTCAAAAATTCCTGGGTGCATACATAATTAAATCACATGTTCTATCTCTAATAAAAATGTTTCAGTTAACTTTTGTTATAAGTTTCACAAATATATATTATAATGAGTAATGACGAAAGAAAATAAAAAATTTAGGATATGAGATCCAAAAAAAAAAATATAACTGGAATATATTATTAAACATAGTATGAAGATGTGACATTTTAGGAGTATGTAGTATTTTTACACCAGTGCACTATGAAAATAATAAAAATGTTGCATATGTCTTTCTTGTGAGTATCATAAATAGAGATATTCTTGTATTCACCTTATAAACCACGTCATTTATAATCTCTTCAATTGAAATGCTTCAATATGAGTCCACACCTTGAAAATCGTGAGAGATAAATTTTAGAATAAACGTATAGTTCACAGAAAGGCAACTGAAACTTTTTTATCGTGGAGTGCATAAATCATGTGGTACAGTTAGTACACATAGGAATCTCTACACATAACCCATCGTCCCATGAATTTAACTTGTGAAAGAATTGGGCTAATACTTTCACATAAAGGGAGAGGGTTCGATCCTGGGGAGTGCCACTTAGTTATGGCTCCAGTCGTGACCTTGGGTTGACCTACTTGTGATTCTAGACCAAAAAGCTTACTTGGCTTGCTCCAGTGTCCATAGAGACATGTCCTAATGGATCATGAGTTAGGTGTCATGTCTTTGAATCGTGGGTGAGCCCAACCTCTTTCCTAAAATTTTTGTATAAAAAAAAGAAGAATCTCAACTCATAAATATATATTATATTTTTTACCAACTATAAATATATATTAACGAAGGAGAAAAATAATTAAAAAACTTATAGGATACAACATTTATAAAAAACATGAATATTTTGGGAGAAAACATAATATATACCCCTCAAGTATTTTAAATAACCCTCAACGGTATTTTAAATTTTTAATCTTACGTGGAATCTCAAGTATCAGCCTTTTAATTTATATTCCTTTAATAATTTAATTTAGTAACTTTTTCTCATATCCGTTTTTACTTCCCCTCTCTCTCCCCCCTTCTATCAGTCATATCTTTCTTTTCGTTTTCTCTATTTGTAGAAGTCTTTACTACCCCAGACCCCATATCTTACGTGGAATCCCAAGTGTCAGCCTTTTTAAAATCTCATGAACTAACCCACATGCTCACCAAACTAGTAAAAAAATTATAAACACAAATCATGAGCAGAGTCAGAATTTTAGAGCAGCGTGTAACTTTATTGACTTTCAAGTAAATAACAAATTTACTTATATAGATAATTTGAGTGGATTTAAATTTTAAATATCATTAAATACATAATAAAAATTTAATAATTATTTACATATAATTTAAAAATTTGAGTGACACACTTAGCCACACTAAAAGGGAAATGGATTCAGTGATTCTCGCATAGAGAAGCCTACCATCCCCATCCCCTTTTATATATATAATATTATTAATAATTAATATAATTAAAATATATTTATATAATTAATATTTTAAATTTATTTTATTTTATTTATTTTTTTATGGATATGAACATCAGAATCTGGTGTTGGAGTTCAATCTTTTGTCTCAGTAAGGCAGGCAGAATCATCTTTTATCTTCTGCTTCTAGACAGAAGGATAACATTCCATGGAAAAACCGTTTGTTGATGTGCCTGCTGACTCATACTGGAGCTTACCCTGTAACACAAATTGGCAGCATGTTAATTCCATTTGACCATATGGTTATCAATGGGGAGCAAATTTCACAGTTTTAGAGGAAGCGGAAGGTATTTGAAGATGCTATTGCTGTATAATTAATCACTATAGAATTGTATCTCAAGTATTTTTTTTAATATCTGCTTGCAGAATGA
>JANTPZ010093566.1:0-21908 GCA_025593235.1 Vachellia pachyceras | reverse complement strand
TCCGTTGGGAAAATGGATTTTGCAGATTTTGAGGCATTTTGGGAATTTCGAGATGGTTTTACGGATTTCAAGATGGTTTTTATGAATTTCGAGATGGTTTTTACAGATTTCGAGATGGTTTTGTCTCGGCTTACGTGCACCGTTTGGGAAAATGGCTTCCCAAACAGGCACATAATCTTTAAATTGATGGGTTTACACTCTCAAATTACTAGGAATGGAAGGGAAACTGTGTTAGAAGAAATGTTTGTTTCCAGCGCCTCTAAAATCAATTGTACAGTGTTCCAGAGTTTTAGAAAATAATAGTGAAAACATATTTCTTTCTTTTGATAAACGGTTTGATTTTAAGTTCAATACAATATGCATTTTGACAGGCTTGTTGCTGGTTTGAAATGGGTCCTCTTTTTTCAAGATACAAACGGACTTCTATTTAGGGTCAGTTGTTTTCACATGCCATATCTTCTGTTACTGTATTCTGGATTGCTCATTATTGTAATGCAAATATTCATTGCCTAGTATTGTTGAGGATACAGGCAATTCCTGCAGCACTAGGTGTCAGTGCTACCAAACAGTACCATGTTAATTCTGTTGCTGTGCCTCGGAAAGCAAAAGAAGCTAATGGAGGGATCACCAGACTCACTCACTCTGATGGTAATTTCATCTGTTTCCCTATTAGACACACAAAAACATCTGTGATATGTGATCTCAATTGCTAACGTGTTTTACTGGAGTTTATTGCCATCACTGTTTTGCTTCTGAAGTGGATAAGCAATAAATTGTATATTTGATGCTGAAATTTTAGGGATTGCCAGAACCTAATACTTTTCATCTTATAGGAATCTGATAGATGATGTAATTTAGATTTCCTGCTCATGCTACTGACTGACTATCTAGCTATGCTTTAAAATCTTGGTCGCTGAACTACAAATAGTGTTAAAATGGATAACCTGTAAAAAATGTGAAGTATGAGTAGTAGTTTGCCCAAACAAAATCAAATTATTAGTTCAAAACATTTAAATTGCTGACAAGCAACAGCTCATGAAGACAATAGAACCAAAAATCAGTGCCCATCTATCCTTGCCAATCAAGGATAGAGAATGCTATGATATTTCTTGTTTTTTGGACTACTGGTGCTTCCATCTGAGATGAAATACAAAGGCTGAGTAGGATTATAGTTAGAAGTGCATTAATTTTTGTCTGTAGTGACAAAAAGAAGTTTTATTGTTGTCATGGCTTGAAGACTGAAAATGCTACCTCATGATGACTCATTGCTTATTAGGGACAATTATTTCATTGGTTAAAAAAAGGATTTAGTGAGTTCAAAAGATGAGATCCAATGGCAATGTTTGCTTTTGCTGAAACTAGGGAGGTTTTTTTTTTCTTTTTTGCCCAATGTAAACCTTGGACTAAGAGGCTTAGACATTCTACTCTAAGGCCCTACACTTAAGCGTGCTCATTTAACGTGCTCAATTTTTCTCTTGAATTCATTGTTTTGGTTCAATGAGTTTTGCAAATATGCTTGTGATTCAAATGGCATATGAATACCATATTTCTAGCTTTTGATTATCTATCTGAAAGACATGTCATGCCAGGGAGGGCAATAGTGATAAATGTGGAATACAATCAACTAGATCCTCTCCTCAAGGCAGCTGGACACCCTGAAGGTGATGCCAATTGTGAGACTGGTTACTCACCTTATCCAGGAAATATAAACCAAGTAATTGTGAAACTCAATAGTCTGTTTATCTCCCTTGTGGAATGATCTTTTATTCAATTATTTATTATTGCTTATAGAAAATGGTTGTTATAATGATTTTTATTTTGTGATAGCCATATTCTGATTTAGTTGACCTGCTTCAAGCTTGCATCGTATAGTGACAATATCTTTTCCTTTATTTAACAGTTGATATTAGGACTTGGTCCTTACATTGAAGAGCTCACAAAAACAGGAGGTGCTATAAAGGAGTTTGTTAACCCGAAGTAATTTTAATTAATTGTGCTCATATTTGATTTTAGCTCTATGCATGGCTATAGCATTCTTTCATTTTATTTAGTTGCTTTCAAGATCGCTTTGTTAATGCTTTAGAAGCTCTAATATTTTTTAGTCTTCATTCCAGATACAAAAACTTTGGTAGAAACTTGCTTGATGGTAGTATTTAAAAGTATGCCTTTTCACTCATATGTCTACATTTTTAATCGTTGACTACTTTGTGAAACTTTGATGACTAATTTATAAGGTTCGAGTAGACAGTAGTGCATTACCACTTTCATTAGGCGCTCTTTCCATACGTTGAATCAGAATGCCTTTTAAGGAAGTTTGATCGATAACTGGATATTAATTGGAATTTGGAAGAGGGTGTATGACTTATTAATATAACTGTATTGCTTTCTATGCTGTAGCATGTATGCTCGTATGGTGTTTGGAACTTTGTGATTATGCTTACTTTGTATAGGTTTATCATCCATTATCAAAGCTATATTTACTTGCTGCAGATACAAAGATGCCGGTAAAACTTCATTTAAGTCCTCTACTCGACTTGAATGTATGATGCAAGACTATCCCAAAACATTGCCCCCATCTGCAAGGGTTGGGTTCACGGTAAATTAGTCTTTCAAGCAAAGAAATATGGATTTCTAGATAATGAAAGATGACTGGGCCTTGGAGGCATTGGTCTTTGAACGTGTTATTGAAGGTTGAAATTTTGCCAGGTCCACTATTTGAATTCAACCAGAAACTCTCGTGATTTTTCCTAGGAAAAGCATTTAGACCAAAAGCTTCACATATAATGTGCTATGTGAGTGAATATAAGCCAACAAACAGTCACCAAAGTGGATGTTACTAGTGGCTGCATCCATTGACAAATCCAGTTTGATGAATTTTGGATTATAATACATTCATGTTTTAAACTTCATGTATTTAAGCACTTGTCTATAAAATAATCCCATTTTCTGTTTTCCTCCCTGGTTTTTCAGTTGTTTATCCTCCCAACTTCACCCTAGTTCATGAAATTCCGTCCTAACTGAACTCAAAATAAATAAAGTTGACTTTTCCATCCTTGGAGACACTCACACATCACCGATCAAGTCAGTCTGTAATAAACATGCCTTCATGTGATTCTACTACATTATCTATTGCTAAGAAACGTCCTTGTTGTTTTCACTGTTATACTCAGTGCTTCCTCTCTGAATTTATGCGATTTTGTAGACCATAGATTCATGGCTTGCTTATGCACCTGTGAAGAACAACCCAGAAGATGCTGCTAAGGTACTACTAGAATGCAGATAGGATTGGCCCATACAAAATTCATATAGGCTTAGGGTGCTCTACGAAGATCTGCAAAAGAAAATAATAGATAAATAATTTTTTTTATGTGGGGAGTCCTGTCCTTAGTGATTTCAAAATTTATATATGTTGTGTTCTATTGAAGGCATAGATTTGAAAAATTTCATCGAACATTAGTAGATAATATTAAAACAAATTTTTCTTTGTATATTATCAAAAGGTTCAAGAAAATATTTTGATATTATTTTGTTATGTTAACTGAAGGTACCAAAAGGAAATCCATATCATAGTGCAACCTCAGGAGAAATGGCCATTTATCGATCAAACAGCCTCATTCTAAGAAAGGTAATATGTATTATTATTAGTCATGATTGCTTTGATGCGATATGATCAATAATTTTCTCCATACTGGGAACTAGAAGGTTGAAAAGGTTGTGTGCCACTTAGGTCCATCAACGAATCAACTTGATCTTACTGCTAAAGATTCCGGTTTCTAAGTGAAGCTTCCAGTGATGTGCATTTTTACAGCAACGCCGCTCCCCAGTTATAACAGTTTATGATTTTAACCAAAAAGTTGTTTATTTATTTCTTTCACTTGTATGAATCCCTTTGTCTCCCGTCCTCGTTCTTTCTTTGAGAGTCAGGGCTAAAAGTCATCAAAGTACTATCAACCAAATATTAGCAGATTTCTTTTTCTCGGCAAAGGTATGCATATTCTGTTGCACAGATTAGAGAAACTGATAATGGATTAGACTTGTTATTTAATTTTGGAAAATAGTGGAATCGATATTTTAATCTTGCATGGGAAACTTAGCGCTGTCCAGCAATTTTGGCGGATGGATGTGGTACTTTTTCTTTGATTTCCTTTTATTTATATGGGATTAAACCTTGGAGAATGTATTGGTTTTAAAAGATACTTATTGAGGGCCTAATATTTAATATGGATGTAATTATTTCCTTGGACTTCTGGGAGCAGTGTGGCATTGTCACTCACCACGTTGCTCAATTTTGATGATGTACTCGTGGCAGTCAAGCATTACTGCCTAAATGCCAGTGAACTCAATTCCAAAGTTCAGGTTCTGATCAATTTTCCCTGCAAACTTATTTCTACCAGGCTGGTGTCGAAGTGGCAGGTCCAGAATTGCAGGTTATTAATGGGCAAGAGGTGGAAGTGTGGCCTCGTATCACATGGAAACCAAAATGGGGTCTGACCTTCTCTCAAATTAAGAAAAGAATCAGTGGAAGTTGCTCCATTTCTCAAAGGTCTACATTGGTCATTAAGGGTAAAAAAGTCAATCTAAAGAACCTGTCCTTAGATGGGGCTCTTGTCGTTGATGCTGTTGATGATGCAGAGGTATGGCTAGTCAATGTGACTTCATTTTATATTTTGAAAGTTTCTTCTGAAGAATACTTGCTTAAAGTTCGAAAATATGAATGCACCTGCTGCGATCGATAATCTTGTGTTTGATTGAGTGTAATTAATAGTGGTGGTTTATTATTCATCTTCAAATAGGTGGACGTTGTTGGTCCTGTCAGAAACAAAGGGTGGACCCTCGAAACTGTGGATTACAAAAATGCCTCGGAGCCTGAGGTAGTAAGGATTAGAGGTTTTAAATTCAACAAAATTGAACAACTGGAGGTGAAATATTCTGAACCAGGCCAATTTACCTTGAAGTATTGAAGTTATATTTCACTCGTACATCATTCCTTATTCTTTCTTCTACTGCTTTTTATGTCACCTTCATGGGCTGAGTACGTTGTAACCTGTTGTAAGCAGACGTGTTAGAAGTTTCTTGAGATTTCAAATTTTGTATTCATTATACGGGAGTTGCTAACTGTCTTTCTCTTTGGATTGATCGAGGAGAAACGACAGTTGTATGCTTCATGTTCAAAGTTTAGTCAGAATTTTGCTGATTGTTTGAATGGCTATATATCAGATCGATCTGTACTAGTTTTTAGTTATATCGTATCTCGTATTGAAGGAACATGGTCCTAAATTGGCATATGGTCTAATACCCTGTAGTTCATTTGCCTTCATTCGTATGACATAAACGGTGGTCTTGTATTATGAGTTCAGATCTGTAGAGGTGAAGTTCTCAAGAACTTGCACGGCTGAGAGACCTGCCCCGTGAAAAACAAGCAGCAGAAAATTCACCGGCGACATGGAAGAAAGTAATGATCGATGAATTTTTTTGTTGAGAAAAAGGTGGAGGGAATCACCAGCAGGTATGAAGGAATAAATGTAATAATAAAAAAGCTTAATAATGATTTAATGTAATAATCAAAGAGTTTTAATAATGAGTGCATAATATAATCCTTCTGAATTGACACTTGTCATTGCAAGATTTTTGTGATTTTCAATATTTATTAGAATCTAACAGTATTTCTTTAAAAAAAACATGGGGTCAGCAAAACGAGGTTTGGATCTCAGAGTCTCTTGTCCTGACGCGTGTTCCTCATGATAAGACTAAAGAACCAGCTACCACTAAACGAAATTAAACTGAATATTGAACCGAACGCTTGTTGAAATGCTCGCATTCCATAATATTACAAGAGCGCGCGCGCGCGCACAGACACGCTACTCTTATCCGTAGCAGGAAGAACTCACCACCACTAAACCAAACTGAATTTAAACTCTCTAGCTCTGCGATGCTCAAGATAGCATCTAAGCAATGGCCACAAGTTTCTCCAGCGTGTTTTCGACCAAAGTGCCCATGATGGGCTTCAATGGCTGCAGAAGAGACTTGAGAAACAAGAAAGCATTTTCCATTTCGGCTCAACAGCAAGCAGAAGTCGAGGAGGAAGTGAAAGTACAGCAGGAGCAAGCACAAGCACAATCAAACACTGGCTATCAGAATATTAACCCTAAAGGAGTGAAACCAAGGCCTGTGGAACCACAAGTGAACGTGAAGAGCAAAAACATGAGCAGGGAATATGGAGGACAGTGGCTTAGCTGTGCTACCCGCCATGTGAGGATCTATGCTGCATATATCGACCCTGTCACCTGGGAGTTTGACCAGACCCAGATGGATAAGCTCACCCTTATCCTTGATCCTACCGATGAGTTCGTATGGAATCCTGATACTTGCAACAAGGTTTTCTCTTATTTCCAGGAGCTTGTCGATCATTACGAGGTAATCTTCCAATCAATTCCACTTTCTCTGGGGAAGCTTGTTGCCTGCGAGTTCATCATTTTATAATTTTGTCAAGTCTTTCTTTGGGCAGAACAAAGTTCTTTAGTTTTAAATCATCATGATTCCGAGGTGCTTGATGTACCATGACTAAGTATTGAGACGAATTAATTGAGCAGGGTGCTCCTTTGACGGAATACACGCTTCGCCTGATTGGTTCAGACGTAGAGCACTACATAAGGAAACTACTGTACGATGGGGAAATCAAGTACAACATGAACTCAAAGGTGCTTAATTTCAGCATGGGCAAGCCTCGCATTATTTTCAATAATAATGATCTTCCTCCTCAAGAGGCACTTGAGTAATCATTTACGTAATACTCCAATTTCGGGGGCGACAATTTTGCTGAAGTCGCTCCACTTTTGGAAGTGCAGCTTTATTTCCAGGATTTTCGAGAGCATGATATGGCTGCTTATCTGTTAGTTACTTCATGATTCGTTTGTTTTGTATTTACATTTTCATTTTCCCCTTTATAAATATAAGTGAAATGATCAGGATTTGGTGGACAAACTTAGATCCTCTTCTGTAAATATTGTATGTATTCGCATACGATTAACCCGCTGGAGCTGTAACAGAGTATATTGATGCTGCATTTACATCCATATTCTTAATGGCTAGTCTCGTTTCCTCGTGGCCTTGTGCTTCAATTTCACAGAAGTAGAAGAGCCTACTCGCAAGAACGTAGAGAGATCAGGAGGTGTCGAAAAATAATTCTGCTGAAATAGTTTGGAATCGCACCATTTCCAGATCTGCCAGGCTCTATGAAATCACCCGAGGCTCCATGGTTTCACTGATGCAATATCCCAATGACATCTTTGAGATTCCTGTTAAACCAATTGAACAACTGAGATGTCGTGTTTCAGAGTAATACAATCCCTCGAAGCATGCAATGAGTTTTGCACAACCCTTGGCATCAGTGGCCGTTGCTGTTAGGCTGTGTCCCCATTGCCGTTTACTCCTTCTATGATTACAAATCAGTAATTAGATTGCCTTGAAACCTGAGCCGTAGAGACACTCCAACTCGCTCAGCGCAGTGAGGTCCCTCAGGCTGGCATGTAATGATCACAAGTAGCTGCTTGATTCATAAATCAACCATGAACTTTCTAAGAATTTCTTAGGTGGGACTCATAACATTCCCATCCATCTCTGAGAGCCGCGCCCGCAACTCTATGCCACCCTACTTCACTTGGCCTATTGCCTATTAGAACCGTCTACGCAGACATGGCCTTTCAATGTAAAGCACGTGATGCAAACAAGCCGAAAGGAAGAAGGTATCCTGAAAGACTAACTTATTAGAAGAGAAAACCTTTAACTTGTAAATCGTGAGAAGGCTTCATCGGATGGACTCATACTATGCCCCACGGGCCATCCTGACCCAAATGTTAAGAACAGCTTGATTCATTACTCTGGGGGAATTAAAGCTCTTGTTCTCCACATCTCATTCACCGGAACCATTAGTCCATTCATAGTGTTAACTTATGCAAAGCTACTCTCAAGATGAGAGAAAATGGAATGATTTTCGTTTCATTCAAAGGCAAAATTCCACATCTGTCTCAGCAGTAGGTACACATATATAGCAAACTATTTCCACTGAACTAAGATTGAACATCATAGTCCAGCAGGTTCATTGGGCCTTTTTTCCATGCTGAACTATAACAAAGACAAATTAATTTCTACACCCCCCTCAATTTGAGGTTTGAAGAAATTCAAAATATTCAACTTGCTAAGTAACCTACTTTGTACATTTTGATGTCTTTTCATGTAGTTATTGGATAAGATTTTTTTGGTATGATCACACTATTTGAAGCATTTTGGTCTTCACCTTTACTTCCACCTGTTGCTATTGCTTGAATTGCAAACGCTTCTTGAGTTCCTTTTCCTTTTTTGTGTTAAGTGCTACAACTTTTGTTGCTGTGCCTTTCTTATGTTTTTGTGGCAACGGATGCATTCAATGGTGGATCATCTTCTCCCTTTGCTTCTGCAACTTTTATTGATGTGCCTTCTTTGGGCATAAGTGCATTTAAGAGTGGATCATCTTCTCCTTGTGCTTCTGCCACGTTCCGTACTTGTCTGTGACTGCTTTGCCATCACAGGGTTTTCAATTACAGCTTTGATCATTCCCAATTGAACCACCTCTGCCGCTCAATTTGAGTTTTTTTTTTCTTGAATAAATCAGCGAGTGATTTACCTTCTTCTTCTTCTTCTTCTTCTTCTTCAACTATCTCTACTTCTTCTACATCTTGTTCTTGATCTTGGACCGAGTTCTTTCTAGCAGAGCTTGTGACCGTCGTCGTCTTCTTTGTCACGGCCGCCGCTCATTGAGATGAAGAGAAAAGTTGATCAAGATTTCTCCATTTCTTCCTCTGCAACCAAGATTCGCCGTCCGGATGCTGATTTACTGCCGATTGAGGAACCTGAAGCTGCTCAGCAACCTCCTATCACTCCGGCATTTCCCTCCCCTGCAGCATCAGAGAACCAGGAAAGGGCTCTTGTGTTGTTCAAGCCCGTTAATCACCCTCCATTTTTCTCTCCTTCATCATTCTCTTTCACTGTCGATTGTTTTCCTGTCTGGCACTCTATCTCCGTCTTCTTGCAGCTCATCTGTACCCAAATGGTCCTCGCCATCTACCCCAACCGAGGAACTGTTAATGAGGGCATTTGGTTGTGAACCATCATTTGGGTTGAGTCGCCGAGAAGACGTTCGCGAGGTCACTATGCTGCCATCGACGTTCGAGGTTGTTTCGCCGTGGAGGAAAAGCTCACTACGGTTTCACCTTCGTCTTATCACCCTCCTTTTGTCTTTCTCCTTTCCTTCTAAGCCATGATTTTAGATAAAGGCCCAATGCAATCAAACCTTGACTGCTTTCTCAGATGTACAACACCGGTGGTTCTTTTTCTCAGATGAACCTGAGCTCTGATGTCATGTTAACTTATGCAAAGCTACTTTCAATGTGAGAAAAAATGGAATGAGTTTCACCAAAAAAAAAAAAAGGAATGATTCTCATTTCATTCAAAGGCAAAATTCCACTTCTGTCTGAGTAGTGGATACACATATATAGCAAACTATTTCCACAGAACCAAGATTGAACATCACAGTCCAACAGGTTCATTGGGCCTTTTTTCCATACCGAACTATTACAAAGACACATTAATTTCTACACACAGACCCTGTTAGTTCTTGTTAAGGTCATTTGTTTGATCTCTGTCCCCAGACAGACATCGTTTAGAAGTTCAGCTTGATTAACGTTTCGCCTCACACAGCCTATTATTTATGGTTAGAGGTAAAGGCATCAGGTTCTGATAAATAGACCTAAATAACGTCGAAACACATACGAGGCAGACAAAGAAAAACGCAGAGGAAACCGCATAATGCTCGAAATTCTGGGTTTTCACTCTAGTTGATACCTGGCAATTTCATTTGGTTCTGTTAGTCTTGTTACGTGGCATTACGTGGCACTTCGCTCTGTCAGTCTGCTAGAGGGGTTACGTGAGTCTGTGTGTTCTGTTATTGTGTTGTTAGGAAGTTCAATGGGTCGAGAGCCTTGTAAAAGGGCTCGGGGATCCAAGTAATATTCTGGTTGTGGAACAAAGAACTTAACACTACTTTCTTTCTCTCTGAGTTCGTGTGGCCTGTACCACTAGTTGACGGCATTCATTATCGGCAGTGCTTCCCCACTGACACAGGTAAATTTTCGTCATGGCACACGTACGCTTCGGTCTTTAACTTCCTTTTATTATATTCAAGAATAGATCAAAATTTAACCCATCTTAGTGTGCTGTGCGTGGTCCCATCCGTGCAAGGATTGAAACATAAATTCAAATTTTGATCAACGCATCTGTTGTTGTGAGAGAGAGAGAGAGAGAGAGAGAGAGATTTTCTGCAACGCGCAATTGAGATTTCTCAATAGAATTATTTTCAAACCCCAAGTTAACTTGGACATATTCTCAAGTAAACAATTAAAAAAAAGCTTGAGGGATGGCTTGTTAGGCCGAAAAGATGCATGGATAAAATAAAAATGAAGTAAAGGCATGGGCGTGGACGCGTGTTAGCACGATGTGACGGGGGCACACGCAGTGAACACGTATTTGAATGCTTTTGGAAGTCTCGGATCACCGAAATCCCCAGTCCCCAAAAGAGATTAAGAATCGTCCTGAAAGTGACTCCACCCAATTGCCCAGAAGGAGGCAGCTTGTTTCACGGCGCATACAAATCAATTCCAGAGTCGTCAATCTTGTTGCCCCGGTCGACGACGGTCGGTCCTTCCCTTCCCTTGAGAGTATATATCAGATACGATCCGGAAATCGTTAAAGCGGGTACAAAACCAGAATCACTAGCTTATAGGGTGGAGTCATTTGAACTTGAAGACTCCGTTACCTACCATGCCTGTCCTCTCAGTCTCGCCTCCATTTAATTGGAACAAATTGGTCAGATTATGATTTAATTAATAGGAATGCGCAAGGTTCATGCTTAATGGGAAAATGACAGGCAATGTTAATGAGGGAGGTCGAAAGCAAAGCAGGATGCGAAGCTTCGTGCAGGTTGCCTTGAAAGGGATGAGAGGGAGGAATAAGGCTCCCTGGTCGTCTCTTCCCTCAATTATTGTTGGTATTCCCATTCCTTACGTCACGTTCAGCCCCCCACCTGTACGTTTCCCGTACACAACGCCTCCATGCACCGCACCTTTTTCCATTCCTCACTTGCGTTGCTATCCATCTTGAGAGGCGTCTTGTCTTACTTGAATTTCCTTATTTTCAGATCAATAATCTTGTTTTTTATTCCTTTTTTGAACTAGGAAGTTACTTGCATGCACTGCAACCTTCTAGGTTTTCTACCCTGGGCATTGGGATAATACTATGCATTCACAGAAATCCACCAAACTTACAAATACCTACGTTGACGTAAGTTTTTAC
The DNA here is from genome assembly GCA_025593235.1 of Vachellia pachyceras. Classification (NCBI taxonomy): domain Eukaryota; kingdom Viridiplantae; phylum Streptophyta; class Magnoliopsida; order Fabales; family Fabaceae; genus Vachellia; species Vachellia pachyceras. The sequence goes on along the minus strand of JANTPZ010093566.1, from coordinate 10,526 downwards.
TCAAAATTTTAATTTTATTTAAGTGCAAAAATTTTTCTGAACAACTATTCTAGATATAAAATCTCAGTTTGAAATATAGGTTTTGAAAAATTATTTTCTTGTTAAATCACACATTATCTCCTAATAAATTTTCTCTATCTTACTATTTCATCTTTCTTATCTACTTTTTGTCTCGAACTCCATAAAAAACCAATACCTTAAAATCCATAAAAATTATTCTCCCAAAATTTATTCTAAAAAATCTAAGTTTTACTTCGTAATCCGTAAAAGCTATTCTCAACCGGATTTTTAAATGAGCTCGGGGTTTATTGGGTGCTCAATAAAATTACAACTATTTATATTTTACTTTTATTTTTTAAATGTAAACATATTAAATAAGTTTTAAAAAAATCTGAACCGCCCGTATCATCAGCCAAAATCAGATGAGTTTTATGAACTCATCTGATCTGAGCACCCGAATATATCTAGTGTTCAGGGCAGCCGCAGTAGGCTATATATATATATATATATATAGCTATATCCACCCCATTTTCTTTCAGGAAGTGGCTTGGAGTTGCATTGACGAGGAAGCACGCAGAAATTAACGACCCTGTACGGATCATATCTCATTAAAAAAAACTAGTTTTGGTGGGCGATCGAACATGTCTCCCCTCACAGCCAGTGACCTGCAGAGGATTTTTGAGAAGCTGGACATGAACGAGGATGGGTTGGTGAGCCTTGAGGAGCTAAAATGGCTGCTGGACAAGATCGGCTACGATTTTGGCCCCGACGAGCTGGAAGCCTTCGTGGGAAAGAGGGGCCTGGACTTGGACGAGTTCTTGCTCTTCTGGGAGTCCATATCACAGCAGAACAGAAACTGGGGAGATGACGACGACGTGGAGAGTGACCTGGCGAAGGCCTTTGAGGTGTTTGACTTGGACGGAGACGGCTTCATCACCGTCCCGGAGCTGGAGAGCGTGTTGAAGAGGCTTCACTTGTGGGACGACCGAAATGCCAGTAAGGATTGCTCCGCCATGATTTGTGCCTTCGACACCAACTCAGATGGCCGCCTCGATTTCCAAGAGTTCAAGAACATGATGCTTCTCACCTCCTCTTCCTAGTTCCTTTCTTTCCTTCTACTTGTATGTACTCTTCTGTTCTTCTCATCAGGACTCTAAAAGACAGACACACACTGCTATCCTCAAACTGCCGTAATCTGTATGTTTATGCGTTTGACTGGAAACTTTTTTGCATCTGTGATTTGGAATGGCAAGAACAATAATCCATGTTTTCCTACACACATAATAATATATTATGCTTATATATATAAATTGGTGACTCGAGACAGATATTTAATTGACATCAACTTATGAACGGATTGTTAAAAACAAACAAGATATTCGCAAATTTAATAGCTGTATAGTGATCCTTTGTGTCGAACAAATAGTATCTCCGATTGATCAATTAACTAATTAAGAAGGTAGGTCGGAACATTGATCGTGAATACTCTTATGCGCTTGCCAGATAAATTGATATTGTTAGCCAATTAAATTTGTTTTCGTCCCTTTAATTATTTTGACATTATATGCCAATCTTCTATAGTCTTCCCACATAACATTGCTTGGATGGGTAACTGTAATGTTTGCGAGGAAAAAAATCTTCTTGATGCTGCGTCTGGAAAAATCTAGTATCGTCTAGTATATATATATATTTTTTTTGCCAAGAGTATCGTCTAGTATATAGATGAAGCCTTGATGGCATTTCATTAAAAGGGTTAATTAGAGGGAATTAATGTCATTCAACTAATTCTCTACTGCATATACACTTAATATCTTAAGTTATCAAATATAATTGCTATATTGCATTTCATTAAAATGTTGTTCTCTGAAAATGGTGCAATATTGCAAGTCGCCACTGGGTGTACAGAGGGATTATTACATAAGACATTTGTGAAGGAGATTATCTCAAACAAATGTTGTTGAACAGGTCATTGACTTTTTCAAACTGAATGCCAAATAAATAAAATAATGTATTGTTTTAAAACCTGACAATTTATGATATAAAAGAGTAGTTTAAGGGCAAGAATATCATTTAATTCTGTTTCAAGTTGTAAGTCATGGGAGGAAAGTTTAGCCTCCTCTTGGAGTATTGATTTATTGTTTTGACCATTATTAGTTTATTAGAAAAATTATGAAGACAATTTCAGAAAATTATGCAAGAGGGGATCGATGTGTAAGACGACTAATATGAATTGAATTCTTAAAATAACTAATAAATATAAGGAAAAATTACCCAGAGGTTCCAAACAGCAGAATTAACCACAAAATGATTCTAAAGATTCACAAAATTACCATAAGGTTTAAGGAGTAGTAGCTCAGGTTGTTAATAAAGGCTACTAAGGTTGTTAATGAAAATCTCAACATCTACTCATGGGACCTTATGGTAATTTTGTGAATTTTTGAAATCCTTTACGGTTAATTGGGTTGTTTGGAAGTTAATTTACTGTAAATAAAATTGTAAGTTGAGAGAGAAAAGTCTAGCAACTTCTGGATGGGAGCGTGGATGAGAAGAGCTCAGATCGATATTCGACAGGTGATGCGAAAGCGACGGTGAATCTGCATCGCCATTAAATCAGTTCTTATTATCATGTGATAGACGCAAAAATACGATCGAAGATTATGATATTTACGTTGGCGGGTTTCTTTAAATCATGTCCACTGATTGTTTTAGCCTGAGTTCAAAAGGCTTAACAACAAATTACTGATATCACAATTGCAGGTTTTTTAATAAACAAAAAATAAAATTGAATTATTTAACAAACCGTGGGCGGGGGCGTGCCTACGTGGCAAAATGATAAGCGAGCTGAGTATGTTAAAAAATAACAATGTGGAAAAAAATCAAACAGTCGGATGAGAATAGGATAAGAAGGGAATGTTTCGTTGGTTTTGGGGGCAACAGCACATGTTCATTTAAAACGGATATACATTTTTTAATAAGGATTATGTGTGTGTTTGGAAACACCGTTAGGAGAATGGATTTTGCAGATTTTGAGACATTTTATGGATTTCGAGATGGTTTTACAGATTTCAAGATGGTTTTTATGGATTTCAAGATGGTTTTTACAGATTTTGAGATGGTTTTATCTCGGCTTACGTGCACCGTTTTGGTAACGGTGTAACCAAACACGTGCTATATCTTAATCTTATAAATATTATATCCGTTTAGAAAATTGTTTAGAGAATGATTTCATACAATCTAAAATAAATATGTGAAGAAGTTTTATCTCAATTTAGGTAAAAATCAATCAACATTATGTGCTTGTTTAGGAACACCGTTTCCCCAACGGTACACGTAAACCGAGACAAAACCATCTTAAAATCTATAAAAATAATTTTGAAAACCATAAAATCATCTTAAAATTTATAAAATACCTCAAAATATGTAAACTTATTTTTTCGAACAGAATTCTTAAACACACATCAAACACATTTATTAGCTATTTTTTGCAATGCCGATGATTGGCATGCGGCCCATTGGAACGTTCATTCCATATGCGCGACTTCGCCTTTTTCTTCAACTTGTCAGCAGTTTCCCGCTCTTTCACAGTTTTTGTTTAAAAAAAAAAAGACTCTGTGGAAATGTTTACTATTTGATTAGATTCATATAGAGTTTATTTAAAAAACACGTTAAAACCACGTATAAATGAGTGGATATAAAATTTCTCTTCCATACTTATTTCAATTTACGTAAAATCATTCCCTCAACAAATTTCTAAACACGTGTGTTTGGTGAGATTTATTCACACAGATTTTCGAGTAGCCTTTGATTCTGATATCCCTGTTAATGGAAAATATTATAGAAATGGATAAAAATCAAAGACAGCATTGAAGAATTGTGCACCAAATTAAACCGATGCTGACAGAGAAGAAAGCAGTATCTCTAACAATTAATATATATTTTTCAGATACAAGATTAAATATTTTTATTTTACTGTCATCTACTGCTTGTTGAATAGTAGCAGTTCATCTGTTTAAACTTTTTACAATCACAGTCTTAAATAATTTTTTTTTTTGATACAAGTTTTAAATAAATTTTGAAATAGCGAAATTCCATACAAGGACGAGGAATTACAGATATTTGTGTTTGCTGTATGCGTGAACCAAATAACCAGACATTTGCGATCACTCTCAGGCCCAACATAAAAGGCTTGTGACAAGTGACAACCCACCTTTTTTCTTGAAGTTTTAAGGTCCATGCCATTTCTGTATCATTATAAATTGCACAAATTAATGTAGACAAAGGAGAACAGTCGCCTAGTTGTGAAGGACGCTTGTTGCGGATCAAAATGCAGTGTTCACGAACTTCGCCCTCTAGATCCTTCATGATCTGATAGACTGATGCCACTCTATTTCATCCTCCGATGAATAGTGTGGTTCCATTAATCTGTACTGGTATGTTTGTCCGTCCTCTGATTCTCATTATAAGATAACTAGTTATGGACGGGACAGTAGATCAGAAACAAAACCGGAATTGGAGACGGGTTTCCGGCGAAAATTGAAAAAACGAGTCACTTCATGAATTGTCGCTGTATCTTCAACCATCTTCGCTGTTTAGGAAGTTCAGTTTTCCTCTTCTTTCTCTCTTTGTTTCTTCCCGACCCTTGTAACATCACTTCTTAATTTCCTGTAAACAAGGAAACAAGTTACGCCGGGTTGAGTTGTTATGGATGTCCTCCAATCAACAACGGCTCTATGTTTCATATCGCAGGAGAAGTCGATGAAAATGGTCCAAATGAGACAACGTCGCAATTTCCTGTGCTGGAGCGGCACTTTTGTGGCGCCCAAAGGTCTGACCCGCCAACTGTTCGATGAAATACCTATTTGGGATACATTTGCTTGGAATAATCTCATTCAAACCCATCTCTCAAATGGAGATTTCAACAGTGTGTTATCAACTTACGATCAAATGCTACTCCGCGGAGTTCGTCCTGATAGACATACTCTTCCTCGCGTGGTTACTGCTACTCGTCTATCCGGGGATTTATCCATCGCTAGGCAGGTTCATGGGCAAGCTTTGAAACTTGGATTCTCATCTGACCAGTACGCTATTACCGCTTTGATTGAGATGTATGGGCATCTAGACAGTGTGGACATGGCTAAGTTGATATTCGACAAGTCTCCTCACCGGAATTTAGTGTCTTGGACGCTGCTTGCCAGATTATACATTGATAAGGGAAAACCAAGTTCGACCCTTGATTTATTCCATCAGATGGTGGACCTCAGGGTGCCTATTGATCCAGTTGCCTTAGCAACAGCAACCAGTGCCTGCGGATTGCTTAAATCTCTGCAGAAAGGAAAACTTGTGCACGAGATTGCCAAGAAATATGGACTAGAGTTCGATGTTTTAGTGAGTAATTCGCTTGTGAAAATGTATATAGATTGCGAAAGTTTAGAAGATGCTCGGTTGGTGTTTGATCAGATGCCTTTTAAGGATGTTATATCATGGACGTTAATGGTTCGTTCTTATGTGAAGCTCGGAGGATTCAACGAAGGTCTCAAACTATTTCGACAGATGAATTTGAATGGTTTGAAGCCTGATTCACTCTCAGTTGCCAGCATTCTCCCTGCTTGCGGGAGAATCGCTTCCCATAAACTCGGTAAAGAAATTCATGGTTATTTGCTTAGAAACGGCACTCAATTAAACCTGAAGCTTAAGAATGCACTCATGGATATGTATGTGAAATCAGGAGCTATCGCATGTGCTTCAAATATTTTTGCTGAACCGAATGAAAAAGATTTGATTACATGGACCGTGATGATATTGGGCTATAGTCTACACGGTCAAGGGAAGCTTGGAGTTGAGTTTTTCTGCCAGATGAAGAAAAATTCAAAGGTACATCCAGATACCACCACCTATGCTGCTGTCCTCCATGCATGCGGCACCGCACGCTTGGTTGAGGAAGGAAAGTTTTACTTCAACTGCATCAGGTCACCCACAGTGGCTCACTATGCTTTAATGGTTGCTCTGTTAGCACGAGCCGGGCTTTTTAATGAGGCGACGACCTTTATTAAGAAACACAACATCGGAAAGCATGCTGAGGTACAGAGGAAATTGCTGGAAGGGTGCCGGATTCACCGACAACACACTCTAGGCAAGCGAGTGGCTGAGCAACTTTGTGATTTGGAACCCCTAAATGCTGATAATTACGTGCTCCTTCTGAATTGGTATGCTGGGAATGCAAAGTGGCTTATGGTAGATAAATTAAGGGAAACAATCAGAGACATGGGTTTGAAACCCAGAAAAGCCTATTCTTGGATCGTGTTAAGGAATAAAGTTCATGTCTTTGGAACTGGGGATGTATCGCATCCAAGATCAGCGAGAATATATTCGGAATTACAGCGTTTCATGGAGGAAATGGGAATCCAAGGGGTTGAGCCTATACGGGATTTCTACCTTCATGATGTAGATGAAGAGCGGGAGGGCAATCGGATTGGACACAGCGAACTATTAGCAATTTCCTTTGGGCTTGTCAGTTCACGAGCTGGACCTATACGTGTTACAAAAAATCTCACGGTTTGTCGTGGGTGCCACGATTTTGCCAAGTTCATTTCCAAGACCACCAGAAGAGAAATCATTCTCAAGGACCCAAACATTTTTCATCATTTTAGGGATGGATTGTGTTCATGTGAGGACTTTTGGTGAACTATACTTGAAGTGTAGTTGCTTGGCCAATACTTTTTCCTGACTTGACATGTTTTATAATTCATGCTACTTTTCCTTATTCGATAATTAAAAATATTTTTCCCCCAAAAAAGGAATCAATGAGCTTTAGCAGATTGCATATGAATATGATAGCTTGAGCTAAGAATTTAACTTCTATTATTTAAAAAAAAAATTGGAGAACAATTATCGTAGTTATGCAATCTTTGGAAGTTTAATCCAACTGACGCAAATCAAGTTAATCATAAGTAATGATAAAATGATGCTATATTTTTAAAATAATATCTTTAATTGATCAAATTGATAAAATCTTTTTTTTTATTTCTAATGAAAAATTTTGAAAGCTGGATTAATTTTTGAATTAATCAAAGTCAATCACCAGATACATTATTAATTCATTATCAATGTAAAATAAAGAGTGTATAATAAGCTAATATTGTTCATCAGCTGTAAATAATCCAATTCATTTGATGTGTTTAGTTAGCCCGTTTGGGTAACCAAAATCAATTCCTGCGCTTACCGAGACAAAATTCATCTCATATATTTACCTCGGAATCTATGTCCGTTCTTCCAACAGGCTAGGAGTATGAACACACAGTCCAAGAACTAGAAATGCCTGTGTTGAAGCACAGTGCAAAGCGTAACAGTCCGTGAAGAACTGCATCAGCGACAACTGATTTTGACGTGGAGTTCTTCTATTTAACCGTAAACTAACTGTCAAATGGCAGTTAGATCAACATTTTATGGGTGTGTTTGATAAGTCAGTTGGGAGAAATGAATTTACTGATTCTAAGGTATTTTACTGATTTTAAAATGATTTTATGAATTTTGAGATAATTTTTACAGATTTTGATATGATTTTTATATTATTTACGGAGTTACAGTCTCAAGAAAAGGAAAGAAAGAGAAGGAAAAACCAAACTGACGAACAGTTGCAACGGATTAAGCATACACTCCTCTTCTGATGTAAGCCAATCTTGTGCTCATGTTCCAAAGGTTACATATTAGTTATTAGAATTAGTTACTCACAGAATTTGGCAAAGGAGTTCCCCTTTTAGAATTTTTATCCAAATTTCAAAGGAACTTCTAGCATCTAGATGGGTGTTTACAGGCAGAAAAGCTCCTGCTTAGCGTCAGAGCCGGAGATCTGAAAAAGGGAAATACCAATCAGAGGCAGAATTTCTAAAACGAGGCCGGGTCATCCGTATGCAGCAAAAGACCCGACCCAAATTTGCAGCCAAAATCTTGCGCATTTTACATTTTATATTTGTAAAATATATAGAAGTGTATGAAATTGGGGGCCGGGTGGGGGGTAATAATAGTTAAGGAAGGCGAATGACCGGCGAATGACGAAGGACGCTCCTGTTTCAAAACTTCGAAGACTCGGATAAGACCCATCGCAGAGAACCACCGGCGCTCGCATACTCAGATTTGCTGGCACTTCGGTTATCAGTGATTCAACTTCAGTATCCGTAAGCCTTATTTTTCTTTAAGCTAATCACTTGTGTCTGAATTTTTGTCTCGCTAGTCGGTAGTTTCCTCTTTGGTTTCGGACAAACCGTTGGATGTGGAGAAGAGAACCTTTTGGAGCGTTTCGTATTCTGCACATTTAGTAAATTTTGTCTCTGCAAAATATTGTGGCGCAGTTACGGTGTTGGCTCGGTTCAATGTCCCCCCTTTGAATTACGAGTAACATTAGCTTAGAGCTTTAAGCTGCATTTCTCGTCATCCTTTTGGTTTCTTATGCTCTTACGGAACTAAGTGGTGCGTCTTAACTTCTAGTCCCTCACCTCTGCTTATTTAAGTTTTTCGTGCTATCACTATGTAAAGATTTTGAGTAATAAATCTCGAGAGTCGGATCTTTGAAGGCATTGTTCGTTGTGAACCCTAATTTCTTGCTGCAAAGGTAAAGGAATTGGGTTCTTCCGCCGTCGAAGGATGGAAACTGAGGATGGAACAAGCCATGGGGATAACACGGAATGTTCTGAAGCGGCTCAGTGCCTGAAGAGTGAAGCTGTAAATAATGGGGTTGCAGATAGAAATGATGTTAAAAAAGGGGTTCAGCACTTTAATTGTGAAGCTGTGAATAATGGGGCGGTAATTGCAGACAGGAACGATGTTGCTCAAGGGGACTCTGGTGTAGTTGAAAGCTTTCGAACTTATAAGAGACGTAAGCATGTAAAGCTGACTTCAGAAAGCAAAGCTCAAGAAGATTGCAGCACATATTCAGAAGCTCCAAGCCGCATAGCAGGCCAGGTTTTATTCCCCCTGCTCTTCCGATTACATTGCATCGGTGAATGCCAATCTTTCTCTAGCATCGTTTTGCATAATGAATTCCCTATATGTATATGTGCGTGCGTGCACCTGTGTGTGCACTATTTGTTTGCATCTTGAGGAATAGTTGGAGATGTAATCTACAATACCTTTTTTATGATTTGCACATTAACTTGGAATGACGATTACTTGGCGTGTGGGATACACATGTATCTTCCTACAACCTTGAGTGGGTAAATAAAGTGTGATTATGGAGTCTTTTGCAAGATTGTAGACGCTAAGGGGTATGCTTGTATCTGTGAGACTGGAACTTGTACTTACCCATAGGTGTTTCTGTCATAAAGAGGAAGATGTAGAGTGTGGAGAGATATTGTTCTTCTCACAAGTTCTCAGGTTCTCTCTGTCTGTGATTATTCTATAGGCATTTCATTGTGCTACTGTCTAAGGCATCTACTCTTACCAAAGATATCAGGCTTCAAGCGTTTGGCCATTAACATTTACTTCTGAGTCCAAATGTTTAGTTTTTAGAAGAAACTTGTCTAGTTGGTAGATCCTTAAAATATGAAAATTAAGAGATTTCAAACTTTCTCGATGTTAATGCTTTATCAGAATAAAATAAAATGCTGTTGACATGTCCATTTTAGTATGCTTTTGTGTGGTACTCTTAATCTTTGATGCTATATGGAGTTACTTTCTATATCTGAGGTTCATATTATATTTGATTCATGTCTTGGAAACCATAGGTTAATATTTATTTTTGTGATTTAAGGACATAAAATTGCTTACAACATGCAAACATGAAAGGATCCTGATTTTGGAGCGTCATTTATTTGCTATCACTGATCTCTGTAAAAGATAACCCTTACACCCTCCACTTTTCTGTTAAAATTCATTCTGTGCGCAGGCAAAGTTAGCTCAACTAAGGATCTGTGCACTTCAGTGTTCAGGCACCAGGAAAAAGGATTCTGAATGTAATCATTGGGGTCGTTCATTATGCTTTTGACAGCAAGAAAATAAACTTTATTTGCAGTAGGCATGACTAAGATCTGATCTTTCTGCATATGCAATATTGCAACAAACATTTACTCTATGTTCTTATGGAGTTGAATTGTAATGATACTTTTGCTTGGATGCATTGATAGTGGATAATGCTGTACCTTCCATGAGAGGAGGCTATTTTGCTTGGTTTATTCAAGGCATGCCATGATTTTTGTTGATATTATTGCCAATTGCATAACATCCTGTTTAGTATGAAAAAGATGCGATCAATGGGTTCACTGCACACAATCAACTTGAATTATTAGATACAAGTCTGTTGGTTCTTTCTGCAAAGCGATGATTGGAATTTTCTTATTGCAGGCTGTAAAGAAACCATGCAATGTAGCTGTAAGAAATACTTCGGATAAGCATTCACATGCACATTGGGGAAATGTTGTACTAATGAATTTGTATCAGTCACTAGGTGATGATAAAGGTGGCATAGAAGGGTGCATGAGGGAAGCTCTCATGCGCTATCCCAAAATTAGTTGTGCCACTACTTTCAAGGTTTGGTT
>JANTPZ010093565.1:0-20127 GCA_025593235.1 Vachellia pachyceras | reverse complement strand
TATTTTGGCATACTGAGTTTTACATTTTACTCCGAATAAACAAGAATTAATATCAAAAAGTGTACTTTGGTGCAATAACTTCTTATTTTCCGTTCTAATATTCTTCCCTTCCCTTGTTAACAACTAAATGGTCTGGATTTAATTTTATAAAAAATATTTTTTTATTGTAGTGTTAAACCATTTATATGAAAATTTAACAATTTGAATTCAATAAATTATTTTATATTATAATATAATAATTTGCTTCCACTTAATTTTTTGGGTGGGCCAGCTAGTGCATTGCCAATCGGGGGCAATGCTTACACGATGCGCAGCACAGATAGTCAAGATTTCATCATTAGAACTTGATTTAAAAAAATAAAACAAAATCTCACCAAACAATTCTATTTCTATTTGAAATATTCTTTTCTTTTCTTTTTTCTTTTTGCAATGCAAGTTCAATTTGAAATGTTCTACCGTGTTCACAATTCATTGGCAATCACCGAGTCAATTCGGTACCAACTTCGATCCCCACATTTTCACTCACATATCAAATCTCTCTTCTTCCACTGCATCATCAGACCTAACTATACTCTATAGAGACCAGAAGAGGGAAATTCATATAAGAATTCCTTCGATAACTGCATGTGCTTCCGTCCATATCAACAGTATATTCATACTGGAAATAAAGGAACAGCAAAAAATCACCAATATTTGACAATTATGCTTGCAATCTCCTTGTTAAGCGTACTTGCTCAGATATCAAAACAATTGTGAATTGATATCAGAACTCAGATCTTTTTTCGCCTTCTCTTCTTTCGGGTACAAATTCGAAAGAGAAGTACAGGTAATTAATCCCTGGAGTTTAAACGTGTTTGTGTAGCTGAGATTTCTTTCGGGAGGAGAGGGAAAAAAAATGGAATGTTGTGATTAATGATTATACATGGTTTACAAGTTACAGAGTACAAACATTGAATCAAATGAAAGATTTGTTCGTTAAAACTACAGAATGACCTGATACCTATCTCTTGTAGAACACGACACTGGGCAGAGATTTGAAACCACGGAATGCTTCACCCATTCCGTGTGGCGATCAGTTAATAGTACGGCACCGCCACAGACGGTGGCTTGGGCGGCGGCTTCTCCACGCTCACAATGATGTTCTCTGACCTCGACGGCGCGTACGGACAGGGCATCGCGATGAACTTGGGCACCTCATCCCCGGGCATCAACACCGGCAAGCTGTCTCCCCTGTTTCGCTTGCAATCCTGAAATTGAAAACAAAAGTCACCGAAAACTAACAATGACAGCAAGAAATTGAAGGGATGAAGAGATAAGAAAGAGAAAGAGGTGTAAGGAAGCGTACGGCGGAGGGGAGGTTGGGTTTGGAGGGAGACGGCGCGTGGGGATCGGATTCGGAGAAGGATTGACGGAGGGATCGGAGCTTATCCCAGTGATAACAGCAAGAGAAGATGCCGCTGAGGGTGAAGATGATGATGAGGAGAAGGGCCGTGCCTAGAGGGAAGCCGAGGGAGGGACGAGAGGCGTCCACGTGGGAAGGGGAAAGATCTTGAGTCTCCATGCAGTTCACAAGGGGGGAAGCTTGCTTCTACACTCATGTGTAGAGAGAGGAGAGAGAAGGGAACTATGTAATTGGAAGAGGAAGAAGAAGATGAAGAGTGTTGCAGTGAAGGAACCTGAAGGAAGACGAAGGGGGTTATATAGAGGCTGGAGAGGCAGATGGGTGTTGGTAGGCGTGACTCACCCAACATTTTAACTCTTTTTTATTTTTGGAAAATGCCACTTATCCGATATCGTGCCATGCGTCCCCGCAAAATTAAGGGAAATTTATTCTCTAAATAAAAGATTTATTTAAATAACGATCTCAAAAAATAAAATATTTATTATGAGATTTTGTTGATAACATAAAGTCCTTTTATTAATAACATTATGTGCTATCTCATGTTGTCAATGGGACCTCAGAATAAATATTTTATTTTTTGGGATCATTCATTAAATAAGTCCCTTATTTGGGACCTGACACTAAATCTCCCGAAAATTAATTACAAGGACATGATGAAATGAATTCTCACATTTTTTTAAATTTATTATCACTAACTCAATTAATGTATAAAATATTTTAAAGATTGATAAAATTACCGTTAAGTCTCAACAGTAACTGATTCGATTGTTATTGATAGCTGATGAGGTTGTTAATAGCAACCAGACTAACTACTACTAGGACCTTATGGTAATTTTACTAATCTTTAGAACATTTTGTTAATTAGTTCCTCTATTTGATACGTAATAGTAAATTTTCATTTTTCTTTTTTATTATTTCATGATTTTTATAGTTTAAAAAAAAAAAAGGAAAATGGTTGTCTATAAATATCACATCGGTAAGAAGTATCATGATGTAATTTTATACATAGAAAATATCATTCTCTACAAAATTTTACGTACAAAAAGACTTGGATCATTCTCATCAAAGAAATTTAAAATGGCGATTTCACGCATTTTCTCTTTTAACTTTAAAGAATTTACAGATTTAAAATTCTTGAAATTATTATATAACACGTATCTACTAATTAATAACTTGTCGTCAGTTCTCATGCTCAGTATTGGGGTGGTGAACATAATTATGGTTTGGATTAATGGTAAAAACTGCCTTTTAATATGATTTACGGTTTACAGAATATGTATCTGAAAAGAGTTTTATTACGATCTACGTGAACATATTTTTGTAACGTTATAATAAACATATCCTATATTATGTGGTGGTTATCATCCGTATTTAACTATTTATGCCTTCAGATTATTAGTGTAATTAGGTGGTTTAGATATTTATTATTAATTAATATCTCTGGATCTCAATATGACGAATTACGTGTGTTTGGGAATTTCATTGGGAGAAAGGAGTTTACATATTCCGAGGTATTTTACGGATTTCAAGATGGTTTTACGGATTTCGAGATGGTTTTTGTGGATTTCGAGATGATTTTTTACAGATTTTAAGATGTTTTGTCTTAACTCTTAACTTACGTGTATCGTTGGGGAAACGGTATTCACAAATGCATGGCTGATTGTTGTAAGAGGGCACTAATTGAGATCCATCCACATTAATATTTCTTATAACCATACACTAGTCAATTATGCATTTAAGATATATACCAACAAATGTAAATCTTAGTGAAAAGATTATGAAAATTGCTTAAATACGAGATCCTAGATTCAAATATGTGTAAATGTTAAAAAATATACTACATTATATCTTTAATATAAGAGTAAATTGATTATTTTTTATATCTTAAGAGAGTCAAGTAGGCTAAAGTATACTTTTAATCCTTTATGTTTGCGTCAGGTTTCATTTTAGTCCTTTAAGTTTAAAAAGTGCACTTTCAGTCCCTCAAACTTAACGCCGTTAGTTTCTCTTAACGGAAAATGCTGACTCATCAAATTTAATCGATAACTTTGCAATAAAATGTTGACAAAGCATACTCACATTTTAATTATAATTTAATAATATGATAAATTTGATATTTTAAATTGTGTAAAATAAAAAAGTATCTAAAATAACAGCGTTAAGTTTGATGAGTCAGCAATTTCTGTTAGGAGAGACTAACGGCGTTAAGTTTGATGACTAAAAGTGCACTTTTTAAACTTAAAGGACTAAAGTGAAACCTGACACAAACATAAAGGATTAAAAGTATACTTTAGCCATAAAAGTATTATAAGCTCTCATTTCTTCTACCTTTCCCCCCGCTCTTTCCATCTTTTGACACTAATCCCACTTCTTTCTGTTGAACATCATCAAGAAACTCATGATTTTTTGATATAGTAAAAAATGATATTATTATTTATCACCATTTATCGGATTTAAAATAGCACTAATGTTGAGCGTTAGTTGCAAGAGTTGTTCAATCACTGTGGCTGGATTGAAGCTAATTAACCATGTCATTGTTGTTTCCTGAAACCACGAAACCGGAAATTAAATGTTTGAAATCGTGTTAGCCGCAGAAGCCTAAAACGCAGTTTTGATATCATACCAACACAGATTACAAATTCATTCCCTCTGGTGCTAATTCCTAACTACGTACCACCTCCGATCGTAAATATGAGATTTTATATTTACTGACTAATCTATCATGTATACCATATCTTTATTAACACCTTGTATCTAGAGTAAGGCCTCTTCACAAATCATATATTGTCAATGCCTAGGAGTGAATAATTGAAGTAACTTTTCCGAAGTAATGTGTTTTTGAAGTTGAGAAACAATATGCCATCAAAATAATGGATTGTCAAAACCATGTTCAAGTAACACAATGGGCTTGTGCGGCCTCCCCAAAATCCTGCATTTACCGAGACAAAATTCATCTTACATATTTACCTCATAATCTATGATCGTTCTCCCAACGGCCTCCCCAAAAAAGTCCAATGTACATGGAGAGTTCTAGTAAACCTTTAAATTTCTTTAATTTGCAATGAACTGCTTACCTTGAGATACGATAAGCATATACTTGTCATATTATGTGAACGGCTAGGATTGAATGACTGAAATAACTTTTTCCAATGTAACGTGAGAGAGAAGCTAATGCCAAAGATATCAACTCAAACCAAACTTCAGCTAATCAAAACTTGTCTTCCAAATGCTGAATATAATATGGTCATTTAATTTGAAACATCTTTCAGATTCACCTGACCAAAACTATTGACAAATATAAGTTACTGATTAAAAGTAATAGAAGCTTCCATTTCTTCCACTTTTTATCCTACCCCTTCCATCTTTTGACATTAATACCCCTTCTTTCTGCTGAAGATGGTTAAGAAACTCAAATGATTTTTTTAATATAAAAAAGTTATTATTTATCACCATTTATCAGACTTAAAATTACAGCAGCACTGGTATTGTGCGTTGGTTGCAAGAGTGGTTCAATCACTGTAGCTTGATTGATGGTAAAACAATGTGCTTGTTTGGAAAAGCTTATTTACTCCCCAAAAGTATGTTCAACTGTATTTTTCTGCAAAACGAAATAATCTCCTCCACATATTTACCTCGACTTGCGTAAAAGTACTTTTCCACCACATTCCCAAACGGGCCCATTGTCAATGTTGTTTCCTGAAACCAGAAAATTTGAAATTCTTGTTTGGAATCACATTAGCAGAAGCCTAAAGCATGGTTTTGGCATCATCCCAACACAGATTACAAACTTCATTCCCTTTGCAGCTAATTCCCTTAAAATGTTTGGCACAAAAATTCTTGCCTCGGGCCAAAAACAATATACTCAATACGCACGTAGGAGTGTCATTTGGAGTTTTCTTCTTATTTACTAATGTCACTGTATCATGGAGTGTTATGCAGCATTGAAGGAGAGTACAGCTGCAATTTTGTAACAGCATAAACTGACCATGGCACCAGTCAGTACTTTTAATTTCAAAGTTAACTACCTCTATGACTAATTCCTAACTCCTCCCTCTAATACTAAATATAAAAAGTAGATGACTGATTTAGAGGCACTAAGAAAATTAGTTATTTATAATAAATATGGATTGGTTTCTCTAAAATATCATCTATCCTCATAAGTATATTGGATTGAGACCTTATATTTAGAATCAAATCAAACCCCCTAACTAGCTCTTCTGCTGCAGACAAACTTCATTCCCTTTGCACCTTCTTAATAGACTTACTGACCAATCTATCATCCTTCCATTTTAATGGTGGATAGCCTTCACACCACCACACCATTACATGATTACATCATTGTAGCTACTACTGACACTATGACATTACTCATTATGCAATGATTGAATCACATCATTCTCATTTTTTTATCAATTTTTTATTTAAAAAATTGCTATCCAAGATCTTCATAACATTTTCTGCCACAACTTTAAAGGGCATTAATTACACATCATTTCTGCTTATAATTTAGGGCATGAATTTAGAATTTTGAGAGTTCCCTTCACTGCTGGATCAAGCAGTTCAGTCTGAAATGAGAAATTGACTTTATTTTTCAGACAAGAAATTGGTATAGCCCCTGTCTTTGACTGATGATGCTATGTTGGCCACATGAAAGCTTCAGGTAAGTGTCCACGTGAAAATCCACCTGTCTTCGGATATAAAGGAATTAAATTAAGTGTGTGTTTGGCAACATGGTCTGGATTCTGGTTTCAAAAACAGAGTACACAAACACCCCACCAAAATTCAGAATAGTTTTTTACCCTCAAAACCCATGATTTATGTAAGTCACACAAACATTCTCAAATTCTATAGAATGTCTGTTAAAACATGGTTTGGAGGTTGAAAATCAATAATTTTTCAAAAGTTATTTTTTCTACTTTTTCAAAAGCTATTCTTCAATATCTATTCTCTAAAATCACTTTTATCACTTTTTCTCCAGAAACTATTTCCAAAAGGTAATACAAGCACACCTGACATAAAACTTAGGTCAAATTGCTTGATCCAGTTGGACTATTAAACCCGTGATATAGTGACATTTTTTGGTTTAATAACTAGTAAAAAAGATTTTTTTCTTAAAACCAATAAAATGACCCTTAAAAGAAATAGATATATGAATCAATGGAGTGTACATCGTTCGAGTAATGAATGGAGGATAGGGTTATGAAGGAAGGGTTGTAGGCGATTAGACAATAAGCGCATGGATCTTTTTGTCTGTTTCCGCTTTTCAAAGATGCATTTGGGTTTGACTATCTCATCCCGCAGGCTTTCGCCCCCCTCCATTCACACATAGACCTTCCGTTTATTTGAAGCCCCACTTTGTAACATCGTTATTTCTCTTCCTCAAACATTTTCAATTTCATCCGAAACATTCCCAACAATAATTAAAAATAATTATAATAATATGTTCATGTCAAGATTATAAGGTGATACTCAATCCATCCAATCCTAAACATAAAAATCACTTTAATGAAGAAATTGAAGTACATGGACACCTAATATATGAGTAGTCGTTTAACGGAATTAAACGGGTATATGGGCACGTAATATATTGCTGAAGCTGTTTGGAGCACATGACAATGATAAAACCTGAACAGCACGTTGGGTTTCACTAAAAATAAGTAACAGTACATACGAGATAAAACTACTCTCTTATATTGCACATTTTTGTCTGGTGGTTGGGGAGAGGGGACAACATTCAATAATAGTTTTTAACCATGACATAGACAAACTAAAGTTCCTTCAAAATAGGTAATATGTAATATAAGCATTGTGTATCCCTCTCAATGTATTCTCAAGCACCGTTTATTTCATTACTAAAAAAAAAAGTTATTAATTCCACAGATCATGCCAACATATACTCTTCAAATAGGGATAACAAAGTTAAAAGTTGACAAATTTCTTCTCCTTCAGGCTTTCCACTGTCTCCTTAAGACCCACTTCCAATGGGATAAATTCAATTCCCAGTGTTTTCGCCTTTTCTTTAGAAACCTGGTATGTCGGCACGAATGGCTTATCGTCCGCACACCTATCAAGTATGATAAGAAAGCAAGAAATGAAATGCGAAAACTTTGGAATTAAAGTACATGAACTAAATGAATGTGTATTGAAGGAATATGATCAAAATCTGTTGTAATCAAATGAGAGGAACACAATATTAGAGAATTTAAAGAATTCTCCTATTGCTCCAAGTTAGATGTGTTTGGAAATCGAATACCAATTCAAACATACCATTTATTCCAAGTTCCAAACATACAGAATGATCAAAATACTGGAAACACACATGAACTCTTCATTAGGAAGGATGAATTAACTCCAAGCTGTAAGACAACATGGATATTCCATTACATGTAGCATTCTGTTAGGGCCATTGTTGTAAACCTAGGAAAATACATGATAAGAGAAAGGCACTTTCCGTTGGTTTCAAATTTGACTTGCTATTTTGGAGAAAGGAGTATAGAAGTAGACTGGTTATAGGGCTGCTATAGTCAAAGGCTATGAGAAGGTTAAGTTGGGTACTGTGAGGGTAACTTTTTGGGGTCTAATTTTCCCCTTTGGTTGAGGAGGGGAGAGGGGTTTTGAATAGTGGGAGAGGGGTTTTGAATAGTATCTGAGGGCCGAGGCCTTGGAGTGGAGAGTCAATCCTCTCAAAAGATTGGCAATATGTTTTCTGTGTTGTATGTCCATATTTTCTGTTCTGTGAGATTCTTGAGTGTTTGTGATTTATAGCTTTTGTTAGTGTCAAGTTTGTAATCGTTTCCTCCCCTACATCAGTATAACAGTGCAGTGTTTTATCTATGAAAGCAATGTGTTTTTAGCTTTTATTCCCATCTTCAAATGTAATTCTTTCTTAATTAAAAGTCTGTGATCAAAGGTCATAACACATTCAAAATAGTTAAATGCAGGTTTTAGGATCATGATATGTTCTACATTTCCGGTATTACATTTAACATTAGGCATTCATCAAAATCAGAAAATTGACAGGACAAAAAAGTTCCTTTCTAGGTCCTGTTGTACCATAAAAACATTCAGTACCACCAAACAAAGTAGAAAGTTTTGCTTTCTTGTTGCGAAAAAATCAATTTTTAGCTTTTTTTATAAGCTCTTCCAAATACCTAATCAAAATAAGTTTTTTCTGGCACATCCCTCGTGTGTTTAGCTTAAATTCTCCAAACAACTTTCTCGAATTTAGTCCAACTAAAATCACCTTTTCTAGGATAAAGTAGCATCTAGCACCTTGATATTATTTACCAGTAGCATCCAGCACCCAATCTTATTTATGGCCAACACCATGATGTTATTTTCCTAGTGCATTCAACACTTCAATGTTATTTTTCAATTATATACAACACTCAAATTTTATTTATGGTTTAGGATGCTACATGCACTGTAAATAAAATAAGTGAGCAGAAAAAATATCAGGGTACTAGGTATACCGTAAATAAAATTAGGATGTTAGATGCTGCTTTATCCTTTTTTAATCTCAAACAAATTGGCACTTATTTAGGTTAATATGAAAAAATCTACTGCTTCCGCAGCAGAACACTGTAGATTAAACAGCCGTTGTTTAATATGATAATATACCACAACAAAGCAGAGATCATCGTTGAAAAAGAAAAATGAAAAAGATAATTTAAGCTTCAACAGTTAAGACAAGAGACGAATTTACAAAAAGATAAGAGAAAGATATATAACTTTTTTTATAAATAATTGAACTTACTTTTCAGGGAGTTGCAATTGTGGGTACAGACCACGTAAAATCTTCACCACATCCGAGTAGTGTGCCACTCTCTCAACCAAACAATATCTTCCGTTAGCAGATGGAATTTCAAATGCTTGAATATGGGCATTTGCAACATCTTTCACATTGATCCACCCGAAAGACATATTTGAAAATGTCTGGGCACCTGCATAAGTCAAGGATGGAAACAGTCCCTGAAAAGTGGAATGCAAAAATTCTTGTCTGGCGACCAGAGCGTATGTAACACAGAAGTCAATCAAATACTTCTCAGAGTAAACAACAAAAATTAAATCACAAACAAATCAGAGCATCAGACTATAGGATCCTTAATAAAAAAATTTTGAAGAAAAATACATTTAGACTATAACTTAGTTCATCTGAAAGATAAAACCATTGTTCTCAACCAGCAATTGAAGTCCTTAAGTCTCTCAGTAATGAAGTCTCCTTTAAATTTTGTATAGAGTTGTTCTCAACCATTTTTCACATGCGGTAAGTGACGAAGTCTCCTTTACATTTTTTATAGGATAGATATGTGTCACTAATCATTGTGCCAATTCCAGTCCATGGCTTCCATTTTCCTTTCAAGTCAAATAAGGATAAAGAGTACAGTGCATTATAAAAATTTAAAGCTACAAAAAGAAAAGAAAAATATTCGATCTAGCATAATGGTAATCATTATAATTCCAACGTGACGTTAACACAAATTTAAGCTACAGATTAAAATATTACAACATTCATTTTATTAGACTTTGTCCTACACTTGCTACCTTGGGGCACTGGTCCCCGTTCTTTCTCCATTTACTAAAGCCATAAAAAGCCGTTGAGTTGGAGTTGATCACATAACTCAGATATCATAAATAGAAAAAGAAAGTACCATTTATTATATTCAAAATTGCAGCAGCACTTGTGTTAAGCGTTGGTTGCAAGAGAGGTCCTATCACCATTGCTGGATTGATGGTAACCATGTCAATGTTGTTCTCCTTTACAAATTTCCAGGCAGCATCTTCAGCCAAAGTCTTAGAAACTACGTACCACAGCTGAAAGCACAAAATTGGAAACAGAAGGAAACTTCAGGACATTGTAAATTACTGCACTTGACAAATACTCACCTTCATCCACTGGATCAACTGTTTGATATCAAAATAAAAACAAAACGACTTAGTTGAAATAGAGGACTTGAAAAAGGCAAAACACACTCTAGTTCCCTTAAAAGCTGACAAAAAAGCGGGAAACATGGGGGGAAAGGACACAGAAGTTTGTGGGTAGTTCATATAAAAATAACGAGAGAAAAGATATAATTGCTCTGACTGAGGATTTGGGCAAGATAGCACCTGGTACAATATTGAACCAGCGTTATGGAGATTTTTCTTTTTATTTACTAATTTCCCCACGGATTGTTATGTGGTATTGATGGAGGCCATAGCCTCGATCTTCATTAACACCAAGATGACACCAAAGTAGGGCCATTCCACCTTAGTGGTAGATGGGCTCTCCACTTTCAAGCCATTCCACCATGGTGGCCACCACTGACAATGCTTATTTAGCAATACATTATATCATGTCATTCTGATTTTCCCATCAGATAGATAATTGCTATTGCAACTCTGTACAACATTCACTATCACAAATTTAACCAGCATGAACTACACAGATAACTTCTGTACTAGTAATTTAGTTGAATGAAATATAGTGGAAGTGGATACCTTAGATTCCCTACAAAATTCTGGATCTGAAAACCATGTCTCATCAACAACTACTTCAGGAGTTCTAGGCTTTCCATTATATGCAACTGCAGCAATGGAAGAGGTTAAAACAACTCTTTTCACAGATGGAAATTTAGCACATGACTTCAGAACATTGAGAGTTCCCTTCACTGCTGGATCAATCAGTTCAGCCTGAAATGAGAAAGACAACTTTCATGAGACAAGCGATTGGTGGCTTCTGTACTTAACTGATAAATTAAAGAAAATGTCAAACGTTTGAAATCCTCAAACGAGTTGACCACTTTATTTAGCCAAGAATCTTGGTTAAGAGATTCCAGACAGCAATATATTAATGAAGCCAGCCACTAATCCAAATAGAAACGAGGGCATTCAAAATGAGAGACCTACTCTTTTCATTGATCTAAAATACACAGTTTCATTTGAAAAGAGTACAAGCAGCAAGTGCAGGTTGTGCTTCTCTTCAAGTTAATGTCATCTAATCAATACAATTATACATTTATACATCATGAAAAGAACTTATCCAAGGCATTGCCTGGTATTCTTATTAGTATATTTTATTTTCCCATTTACTCGACATTGCCTAAGTTCTAGTCCAAGGGTATGCAATGAATTCATTTAATTTAGGTATATCAACAAGATCATGTTATTATTTGCCAAGTGAAAAACTTTGGAGGGTGTCAACGTGACAATCTATTAATGTTCAGATATTAAATGCCTGCCCATCGGAGGAAATGAAATGCTATAATTATGGAGTCTGGCTCTGGAACTGCAAAGAGGAAGACCAAATCTTAATGGTTCTCCCACCCCACTCCCCCTCACCTTCTTAGATAATTGAAATCACTGTGCGACAAGATTAAAGAAGAAAAAACATAATGTTTTACAATAGACAGACTACATTGAATTATCCATCAACAAATGCAGAATGGGATAAACCTGTGGATCTTGGACATCATGATAAAAGGGAGACGCAGTATGAAAGACACCCTCACACCCGTCAACAACAGCGTCAAAGGAACCTTCATCCAGGAGATTTGCTTTAATCAAGCGCAGTCTCTCCTTCGCACCATCAAGGTTGAGCAAGTGGTCTACCTTTTTTGGATCATCTACAGGGAGTCAAAAACCAAAATAAAATTGCCATTCAAAATCCCAATAATTAGCATTATAAGAAAGAGAAATGAAATCAATGAAATCAAAGCAAAAGGATATATCAGAGCCATGGATTTCCCTTCAGCAAGACTATGTTTATCTATTTATTGGAAATTTAGTGATAAAATGCTTGACTGGAGCCAATTTTATCTTTTAATGGACCATTGAAAGGTATGAGACTGCAGTCCAACGATGGAAACTGAGATTAAGTTCACATAAGCTCAAGAGCTTGTAGGGACATAGCTCTCTCCATACCTAAGGATAATCTTCAAATTTCAATTACCATATAAAACTGCGCTCCCAAAAAATAGAAACAGAACACAGTAAGGAAAGCGAATTCCGGACAATTCAGAGAGATAAAAGCAAAGAAGGTTAAAAAAAAAAAAGGATGACTCACTAGGGTCGCGAACAGTGGCCTTGACAGTGTAACCACGGTTGAGAAGGAGCTTGACGAGCCATGAAGCAATATAGCCAGAAGCACCAGTGACACACACAAGCTTTCCTCCGCTGAAGCTCATTCTCTCTCCTTCTCCTTTGTTGCTCTGCTCTGGTCTTTATGAGAGCGTGCAGGTTTTGGAGTGGCTCCATCAATATATAGCTGTGACACACCGGCCTGTCACTGTAGGAATAAAAATCAAGGTAAAAGCATTTTGGCGTGATATCTTTTTCTTAATTTTTTTTTAATTTGGTAGTTATTTTTTCTTAATTAAATTCTTTTATTTTTCACAAAAAGGCAAAGTTAGTCAAGTTAGTAGTAAAAATAGAACACATTTAAAAGATTTAATAAATAATACATAATTAATAGATTTAAAATTCAAATTTCTAAAAGTGAATCCAAAAGAGTAGAGAGTTAAAACGTAATATGATGAAATTTATTTATTTTTATATATTTTATTTTAACATTTTATAGAATACTCCATCCAAAATGTTGTTAGAACTAATTAAACATTTTAACTGAGAATTTAAATAAAAATTTAAATCAAATTTATTTCTTAAATTTATATTTTTTTTAAAAAAAATTATTTTTATTAATTGTCTATGTTAAGAAGAGTTTTAGAGATGGTTTCAACACAAATGATTGAGGATATTTTAATAAAATAAATACATATTTTTATAAATAATTAATTTTTTAATATTAATATTGGAGTCTACAAGTTGGGTTTTGCTTCGTCTTCCTCTTCAAATTTTGTTGTCAACCCTAAATTTTATTAATAAGAATTTGTAAGCATATATTTAAAGGCTAAATGAATATAAAAGTATGACATATCACACTGATAAGCTTTCATCAGATTACTTTTCAAATTAGTCTATTTTAATTATTTAAAGTAATTTTAAATTTAAATAATTATACAGGAGGAGTTTTATCGGAAGGAAAGTTTCGTTAGGTGCTCAAACAAAGAAGCACTAAACTTTTTTTATATCTAACAAAGTAATAATGGATGAATTCATCATTTCGTATGCTCTTACGAGTGCATCTAGCTAACTACTCATGGCTGCCATGCGTCACTATCAATCAAACTTTATGTAACGAAGACCAAACAAAAAATTCAAAATGATGAATTGATGACTTCATCAGTTCTTTACGTGTCGAATCCAAATTCCCTGAATCTATGACTTCATTAGGTTGTTTGGTGTGGTGGAATTGGAATTGAAGATGAATTCCAGCATAATTCCATGTTGGTATAAAGATTTGCAATTGGAGATGAATTCTATATGGAATCCAAATTGCATCAATTCCACCAAAACCAATTTCATATCAAAAGCAAAGATTTACCAATTCCACCTCCACAACTCTATCATTGACCCTTAGAACAACAATCAACGTTGAACATCCAACGATAACGCCAAGCACCCCAGCGACAGCAAGCGAGCACCCCAACAATTGTGAGCATCCCAGCGACGGCGAGCACTCCGGCAATAACAGTGACGACAGCGACAGCGAGCATCCCAGCACCAACGACCAGGAAACGGTTGTACCCCTAGCAACGATGAGCACCCCAACAATGATGAGCATCCCAGCAGCGGCGGTGACGGCGAGCATCCTTGCAGCACCAGCGGCGGTGAAGGAGAACAGCGACGGGTGATGGTGAGCACCCCAAGGACGCGTGAGTACTCCGACAATGACGAGCATTCCAGCAGTGATGGGGACGGTGAGCATCCTTGCAGCACCGGCGGCGGCAAAGGAGAACATCGAAGGTGAAGAGTGGAGGGAGGAAAAAGGTGAACAATGGAGGGAGGGTATTTCGATCATTTTACGTAAAAATTAAAATACATTTTTAAGACATGCCAAACACATTTTTAAACTCCGTATCTATATCAATTTCCATTAAAATCATTTCTACCGTACCAAACCCCCCTTAGTTTTATCACATTGGGACATGAATTCATGTAATTTGTCGTACACATAAAAATTTGATTAATTCTTTTAATGAATTCATACTTGGGCAATTGCGTTTACAGTTTTTTTCGTACAAAAAAGGTATTTAAAAATTTTAAATTATAAATTTAAATGATTTAGGAAAAAATTAAAATAAATGTTCAGAAGAAACTAACATTTATTATAAAGGATCATTAAACTTGTAATTACTTAAAAGCCGACAAACATCAAAATATAAATTTAAAATTACTAAATTGCACACAATTAAACCCTTTCTGTTATCTACTATATTTGGAATTAAAAAATAAATAAAGTTTAAGCTAAAATTACCCACAATTCATATTGAAATGATAGTGTCTTTTTTCAAATTTCTTTTTCCAACAAATTCTATATTAATATAATTAATTTATCATTTAAGCAATTAATATACTAAAGTTGCATGATTTATATTATCATCACTAATTTTAATTAAAATATTTTTATAAAAATAAAAAATAATTTCATTTTATATCTTTTCATAATATAATATATTACCAGGTTTTTAATTCTATTAATATTACATGCATTTTTTAATTAACATAAATTTCCTCTAAAATAAACATGAATCATATACACTTTCTTTAAATTAACTAAATTCTGTGCATTATATTTTTATTTTTTAATATGCATAAATTTTCTTAAACCTATTTCATAATTATAAAAGGTATTGATTTTATTAAAATTATATAATTTTATTTTTTTATAAAAGTTTGAGTTTATTTTAAAAAATATAATTTTAACAAAAATGGACAATGTGTAATTTTTGTCCGGAGACGTCTATGCAAGGGATAAAAAACGAGGATAATTTTATTTAATTGAGTAAAACTTAAAATTTTCTATTAGTTTTAAAAATATAATATGAGAAAGAATGTAAGAGGGAATATAGAAATTTTGTTAGTGGCAATTTAGTATTTTTTTTAATTTTTAATTTTTATCATTCTAAATAATTATAACTTTTATTGTCCTTCTTAGTAAACATTATTTCTTCCAAGTCTTTCATTCTAATGTTTCCAGTGATTTATATAATCTCTCAATCTCATATAGTATAAAATATAACAAAAATAAAGATTTATCTAACTAGATGTTATCGGCTTTTTAAATTGCATCACGTTATTATACTATTACAAATACATGATATCTAAATAGATTATTAATTAAAAAATATCTCTTTATAATCTCATTGAATATGCATTTTAGTCTTCTTCTTTCTCTTTTCAAATGATTTTTTATCGTCTAGTCAAACTTTCTCATTGGTACACCGAACAACATTTTCTAAACATATTTGAATAGCCTCAAATGATTTAATACAAATTTATTTTAATAGATGACACTCAAATTTGTCAACATATATGATATTACAACTCTTATCATTTCTTTCTTGACTATACATTAACCTCAACACCCTCGATCTCACCTACCCACCTTTTGTACTTATATTGTCCATTAAACTCAACATTCACTAACACAGCATTGTTATAACAAATATCATTTTAACTTATTAGATATTTTCAGATAATAAATAACTCTGATAACGTTTCTCCGTTTACACTACTCAACTTGAATTGTACTATTAACATCATCAATTTCACATTCTTTTATAGAATTGATTTCAAATATCTAACTTTCACCACACCTAAGATAGTTTGATATCTCAATTTAACCTACAAATCACTTAAAGTATATCATAGAAAATATGAGTGTTAAATATGTTTTAACCATTTAAAAGTAATAATTAAATGAATAAGTTTCAACAATCTCTTGAAAAATTAAAATTATAAATTTTATACCATAATCAAAATCAAGAAATTTCATAGTATATTAGAAATTTTAATAATATATATACAAAAACTATAAAAGTCTAAGTAATTCTCTTGGTAAAGAGGGATATATTGTTAAGAACAAGAGTTCAAAGGTTGGTAAATGGTCAATTAAGATTTAGGTGGATGAAAATGGAATGTTACTTATATATAAGTTAGTGTAATATACATTTTAAATTTTAAGGTTAATATACATTTTCAAATAAAGACATTTTTCTATAATTTATGTAAGACAAGGGTGGTTAGTATATTTTACTCAAATAACTAAAGTTTAGAGTTTGTAATAAATTTTATTAAAAAATAGTCATTTAATCATAGATTGTTTTTTACTCAATTACAACTGATTTTCTGAAATTTATCCTAATGCAAACTAATCTCTAACTCTAAAGTACTATATGCTTTTCTGAGAAACCAACAGATATTTTTTTTATAGTAACCAAATGATTGAATAGCTGAGGTTTGAGAGATTGAGTTCCGATTAATTAAATTTCATATATTGATTTGTATAGAGACTAAATGATTAATTTTGTATTTGATGTTTGTTTCAAATTAATATCAGATCCATTATTAATTAACATGAATGTGAATTAATTGATTTTTTTTAATTGCAGAGCCAGACAATAATCAAACTTAATAAAACTGATATTCGCAACACATGAGGGTACCAACAAAATCAAACGGACAATCTCTCACTTGTAGAAAAGCTTTTGTACTACATGTTCAGCGGTTTGACACACAATGTGTTCATTTAAAACAATACTTTCAAAAGCGAAATACACGTTTAATAATATTTTTCTATAAAATGAGATCATTTTCTCCACATATTTATCTTGGTTTACGTAGAAATACTTCTCTATCGCGTTCCCAAACGGGCACAATATTCATAAGCCCTCATTCTTCTTAGATTTAATAAATTTTTCTCGCAATCTGTAAACTTCTTTCTTCCAACGGAGGCTATATCTAACAAAGTAATGTGAATGTTTGAAAGAGCGTTTAGGGAACCCAAACGCATATTGAACGGTATTTTTTATAAATTAAGATAATCTCATTTATATATTTACCTCGTCAATAGTAAAAATAATTTTCCGCAGTTTTACCAAACAAGCGATGAATTCATCGTTTCGTATGCCCTTACGAGTGCATCTAAGCTTATCACTCATGGCTGCTATGTATCACTATCAACCAAATTTTACATGACGAAGACTGAACAAAAAATTCAAAATGATGAATTGATGACTACATCTGTTCCTTGCGTAACGAATAAGCATTCCCTGAATCTATGACTTCATTAGTTTTATCACAAGTTTTATCACATTGGGACATGAATTTGGGAACTCGTTTTCTCTAACATGGTACCTAAGTTAAGATAAAATCATCCCGAAAACTGTAAAAATAATCTTAAAATCTATAAAAACCATTTCAAAATCTGTAAAACCACTTCAAAATTCATAAAACCACATCGAAAACTGTAACTCTTTTCTTTCAACGGATTTCCCAAACACACACTAATTATATTATCGAATACATAGGGGAGAAAGAAGGTAGGATGCAATTTTACCCCAAAAAAAACAGCTTTCATTTTAGCTTATTGAGTATTTTATCATAACAAATAACTCCGGTAATATTTCTTCATTTACACCACTCAACTTGTATTGAATTATTAACATCATTTTATAGAATTGAATTCAAATATCTACTTTCAACACATGTGGGATAGTTTGGTCTCTCAATTTAACCTCAAATCACTTAAAGTAGATAATAGAAAATATGGGTTTTAGATATGTTTTAATAAGTAATAACTTAAATGAATAAGTTTCAATCAATCTCTTGAGAAATTAAAATTATAAACTTTATACTATAATTAAAATCAAGAAATTTCATAATATATTAGAAATTTTTAAAATATATATACATATTAGAATTATTTTTTTTTGGAAAACTATAAAATTTTAAGTAATTCTCTTGGTAAAAAGGGGTATATTGTTAGGAACAATAGTCCAAAGTTTATAGTTAATGGTCAATTAACATTTAGGTGGATGAAAATGAAATGTTACATATATAATATAAGTTAGTGTAATGTACATTTTAAATTTGAAGTTTAATATACATTTTCAAATAAAGACATTTTTCTATAATTAATGTAAGACAAGGGTGGTTAGTATATTTTACTGATATAACTAAAGTTTAGAGTTTGTAATAAATTTAATTAAAAAAATAGTCATTTAATCATAGAATTTTTACTCAATTACAACTGATTTTCTGAAATTTATCCTAATGCAAACTAATCTCTAACTCTAAAGTACTATATAGTTTTCTGAGCAACCAACAGATTTTTTTTATAGTAACCAAATGATTGAATAGCTGAGGTTTGAGAGATTGAGTTCCGATTAATTAAATTTCATATATTGATTTGTATAGAGACTAAATGATTAATTTTGTATTTGATGTTTGTTTCAAATTAATATCAGATCCATTATTAATTAACATGAATGTGAATTAATTGATTTTTTTAATTGCAGAGCTAGACAATAATCAAACTTAATAAAACTGATATTCGCAACGCATGAGGGTACCAACAAAATAAAACGGACAATCTCTCACTTATAGAAAAGCTCTTGTACTACATGTTCAGCGGTTTGACACATAATGTGTTTATTTAAAACAACGTTTCTAGAAATCAAACATATGTTCAACAATGTTTTTTTTGCAAAACGAGATTATATTCTCCACATATTTGCCTCGATTTACGTAAAAGTACTTCTCTATCGCGTTCCTAAACGGGCACAATATTTATAAGCCCTCTTTGTTTACAAAATATTTTTATGAAAAATATAATTTTTATTTTTATTTATAAAATCATTTTTATATATAAACCCCAATTTTTTTTGCCAGATTGTCTAAATTCATTTTACTCTTATCTATATTTTAAAAAAATTTATATGGAAAAGTATATTTCTGTACTGGTCCGATAAATTTATTGGTCTCACCAATTTGGTGGATTTGATTAAAATACGAAAAGGACTAGACAATAGAGAGCCATGACAGGACAGAACACCGGGCCCATTTTTGCAAGGGTTAGGCATATCCACTATTTTTGTTTTTTTTTGTTGAAAAATCTACCTGAAATTTCAAAATGCATTGAATAGAAAGATACAAAGGTTTAATAACTAAGTAATGTTAGAATAATATAATGGGTCACTTATTACACTTATAAAGCGGTCTGTTTAGACTTAAAGGAATTAAGTGGACTCAATTAAGTGTCATTGACCAATATATACTGAACTTATATTAATTGATGGGATGAACATTGGGTCCCTTATAAATAGAGAGGTATGATCCTCGGGTTAACTAAAGTTATCATAATTTGTTTGTTTAGATCTATATTAATGTTTGATTCGTTTGAAACCATATGTTTTGGTTATGTTTTAAGCAATGTGTTTTGATTGTAATTATGTTTTTACTTGAATTTTGGGGACAAAATTTTTTTAAGTGTGGAGAATTTTAATATCCTAATTTCTCTATTAAGAATTTATTAGGATTTATTTAAAAAAAGAGAAATGGGGCGATATTGTAATTTTCTGAAATTGTGGGGCCTTTGATGTAATTTTTCCTTTTTCCCCCAAAATATCAATTCTTCCTCCACCGCCTGACCTGTTTTAAAAAAAAAATTAGAGAAAACAGCACGTGGAGAGGGAAGAGGCGGTGGAGGGGTATTATATGTACCCCTCGCCGCTCGCCCACCCAAATCAGATCACACGCAGTCACGCACTCACAACAAGCACAGCACGGCTAGGAGAAAAAAAAAAAAGAAGAGAGAAGAGAGGGAGAGTAGGGGGGGGGGGGGG
>JANTPZ010093564.1:0-25776 GCA_025593235.1 Vachellia pachyceras | reverse complement strand
GCAAAATGTGAGAAGAAAAAACAAAATATCCCCTTACCATATATATTTTGAAATTTTGAAGCAATAAATATTAAATAATGTTGAATAATAGATAATCTATGCGTATATTATTTATTTGGTAATTGTTATTTTGTTAATAATGGAATTTACTACTTATTTTTTGAAATTTTCAATAGTTTGATTTTGTCAATATGTGATCATATTTATTTTTTAATTTTTTATTCCTCACCGGTCTGAACCCCGGTTTGACTCCGGTCTGACCCACTAACCTTTAACCCACTGTCTTGACCGGTTCAGTCACCGGTCCGGTTTTGATAACCTTGCTTAAAACATTGTGGAAACCCAATTATATATGTAAAAAATTCAATTACGTATTTTTTCAACTTTGTTATTTGCATATTTATAAAAAGCTCAATTACATATTTGGAAAACTCAATTGTATATTTATCATTTTGCATCTTTGTAAAAGCTCGCTACATGTTCTGAAAGCTCGATTGCATATGTCAAAAGCTCAATTGCATTTTTTTACTTTGAGTAAAATGACAAATATACAATTAAGCTTCCTACATGTGTAATTGGATTTCCACGATATGTAAGTGAACTTTCACAATATGCAATCGAACTCCTACAAAGGTATAAAATGATAAATATGTAACTGAACTTTAGAAATATGCAAATAAGCTTAACAAATGTATAAATAGTAAATGGGAGATATGCAAGTGAACTTCCTACGTATATAATTGGGTTTTTAAGATATACAAATGAGCTCACACCATATGCAAGTGAGCCTTCACATAAGTGCATAATGACAATTATGCAATTAAGCTTCCCAAGATGCATATAAACTTCCATAAAGGTGTAAACATGCAAAATGTGTAAACATGCAAAATGAAAAATAAGCTGTTAGCTTCCTACCAATGCAGCCATGGTTTTAAGGATTATTTCATCTTTTTCTTTAAATTTTATATATCCGTCTCTTTTTTACTAGATTCTGGTCATCAATTAATTCTTCAATTAAGCTTTTATCCCAATTTTCCCCAACATAAATTGTAAAGCGGCAGGGTTTTCGGTTTTCTTAGTCGACGAAAAAGCATTCCACACTTCAAGCTCACCGTTAGACGCCGTCCGCCGCTGTCAGCCCTGCGTGGTGGCCAAGTATTGAAGAAGTTTCGAATCGTAAGGATTGTTCTACTCCCTAAATCGGGTGAGATTGATATGTTGAATCCGGCTTCGAATCTTGATTTGAATTTATTCCCCGCTTCATCTGCTCCCTGCGTTGTTTTTTAACAGTGTTGGACGCCGGCGCATCGTTTCTTGCTTTGTTTTAAATTTTCTTTGGCTTTGAATCTGGTCGCTTTACTCGTTTGAATACTGACGCTTCTGAATAAAGATCGTGTTTACTTTTTTTCTTTAAAAAATAATTGCTAGTTTTACCTTCAGTGGGGTGTAATTGGCCATTTTACTTCTGCTCCCTTCTTCTGATTACTAGTTATGTATATGCTTTGGATTGTTTTGTTGTGCAATGTTGGATTTGTTGTGTATTGGCATCCTGTCTACTAATCTCTTTATATTATCATCTACTCAGAAAATTGTCAAGGTATCTGTTATGCATGATCTGGTAAATGACTTGGCTCGCCTTGTGAACAACAATTTAGAAGCTTGAGTTTAGATTGTCATTATTCAGTGGCTTGGAGGAGCTGTCTGAATTAGTTGGCTTACTAAGGCATCTTCGTCAAAGTATCTGGAACAAAAAATTAAAAGGATATTATATCAACTATTCATATTTCAAAGATTTCATTGGGTGTTATATAGTCCGCAAATGCTTCCCAATTCACTGATCACCTTCTGTTGTGCTTATGTTGCAGCAACCATGGCAGATGAAACACGTGATGATAAGAAGAGGAGGTTCCCGAAGTAAGTATTCTTCTTTCCCTCCTTAAATATTCATGATTTTACGGAGTTGTTCTGCTTTGTGTTTCGCTTGATTAGCTATACAAGGATTTTTTGTTACGGTGTGTAAGTTGCTATTTCTCATGTTTTTACTCCCTGGCAACCCCACTCGTCTGTCACCGCAATTAACTGGTACTTCATTTTGTTCAAAAAGCACTCCCTTCTCAGGCCTGAATTGTTGAATGACAGGTTGCCCCATTTGATCCTACTAAGAAGAAGAAGAAGAAGAAGAAGAAGAAGAAGAAAATTACATTTATAGATCCTGCTGATGATTCAGTGGACAGCTTGGCTGAGAAGACAGAAAACTTGTCTGGTATCTAATTTAAACCAGAAAACTTCTCATTTTTGCAGTTTCGGATGGGGTTGAGACTACATTTACTGGTTTAAAAAAGAAGAAGAAGAAGCCAGTAAGTCATTCAGTATTTATATTTAACGATTTTTGTATACTATATCTGCAGAAACCACTGGGAAATATAATTATATGGGGGCAATATTTTTAATTGCAGGTCGAAACCAGTAACTTTACTGATGAGGTTGGAGATGCAGCTGAGGATTTGGATGGTAAGCATTGTCTTATTTATTTCTGTGCATTAAACTGAACTCAATGACTGTATATGCAGTGTCCTCTTGATGTCGAGTGAAGTTAGCTGAGTGAGTGATGAGCATCTAATAAATTTTCTTGGATTAGATCACTCTGGAGCAGATGAAGGAGAATACGATGCCTTGGCCCCTCGTTATCCTTGGGAAGGTAGTGACCGTGATTATCTTTATGAGGAGGTATGTTCTATTTTACATTCCTTCTGCAATCACCCGCGTCACCTGTCTCTGTCATGGATAAATGTTTTCTAATTCCTTAGTCACTTAGTCCCATTAAAAATCTAAGCTTTTATACCTTAACGACTTCTGTACTTTTACAAGTCTGTGTTACTGTTTAGGGCCTTTGAACGGACTTATATTTTATAATTTATACCATCTGTTATGCCTGGATTGGAAGTGTTCTGAATATCTTTGTTTTATTTTCATTTCACAACTTTTCCACAGTTAATATACTTAAGCTTGCAGGTTTTGTGTAGTTATCTTGAATTTAACGTTGATTTAGCTTAGATGATTCATTTGTATCAGGTTGAGAGCAAATGTTTTATTTCTTTACTCTTTAGTGTTGCATATCAGTTGTTGGAAGAAGCTTGGTTCAGATAGCACTGGTGTTAGTTGTTATTGTAATAATAGATAATAGACTCGAATTTTGATGTTCTTTTCTGTGATGTTTTTCTCTGCAGCTTATTGGAAGGGTCTTTAACATTCTACGTGAGAATAATCCAGAACTGGCTGGGGATCGTCGGAGAACTGTCATGAGGCCTCCTCAAGTTCTTCGTGAGGGCACAAAGAAAACTGTTTTTGTGAATTTTATGGATTTATGCAAAACGTATGTTAATCGTTTATCTGTCATTCTCTTTAATGTAAGATAAAACAATTTGAGTTTGAAAATTAATAATAATGATGCTTTTCTTTTTATCAGACTGGACCTAAAGTTATTTGGCCTATATTGCCACTTTTTTTTATCCCTTTTTCTTCTTTCTTAATTTAAGAAGCTGGTACCAGTTCTGTGGATCGAGCTTTAGGAGTATCAGCGGCCTACTTTTTTGTTCAAACAGGAAAGTTATATGTACAAGTAGCTAGGAGAGGAAATTGAGGGAACTGGGAGAAGAGAACGCCAGAGAGAAGAGGGAACAAAGAGCAGGAGGGAAAGGAAACTCAACTCATTATCCAAGCCTGATTACAATTAGCTGGGCTGTCTATATATAATCGTTAACATCCCTAATGGCTTATAAATCCTAAATCCCAACCACCCTCAACTAACCTACCTCTGCCTATTAGGTGTATGTGCAATGCCCTTCATATATATCGAGCCAAGAATTTGACGTTGCTATGAAAATTGATTTTTCCATTTCACTTGTTTGTTGTTAGGATGCATCGACAACCTGACCATGTCATGGCATTTTTGCTTGCCGAATTGGGTACTAGTGGCTCGCTAGATGGACAACAGAGATTGGTTGTGAAGGGAAGATTTGCACCGAAGAACTTTGAAGGAATTTTGCGGCGATATATCAGTATGTGTATATTTTTAGTGTTTGGTATTCAATAGAGAATCTGCTGTATATAGTAAATGTAAACTCCACATATCTGCAACCTCGTGTGATTGTTAGAATGTTGCAGAAATGAGCATAGAAATCCTCTTACCGGTTAAATGGTTTTTTTAGTGTAAGTTTGAGACTTGAAATCTGGAGCCTGTGCTTGCATTTCTGTTTGATGTCTTATGGAATATAACGATGGGGCACCCTCTTGTTTCTTCTGTATCTTTGTTTATTGTGTTGATGTGCATCTCTGATCATTTTGAGATTAAAGCTGATTGATATTTTTCTTGCAGATTGAATATGTCATTTGCATTGGATGCAAGAGTCCAGACATAATACTTTCAAAGGAGAACCGTCTGTTCTTTCTTCGATGTGAGAAGGTGAATCTTCTTGCACCTGCCCTCTCCTTCTCTCCCCTTCATATTTTTCTGCGAAAATTACTTGTCCTGGATAATTTTAAAGCTTACACTTTCTTGCGCTCCCTCCTTGGATATGTTACCTCAAATCTAATACTTGTTGATTCACTGCAGTGTGGATGTGGGAGATCGGTTGCTCCCATTAAGGCTGGTTTTGTTGCTCGTGTTGGACGTAGGAACGCGGGGGCGTGATTCAATCGTGTGCTTGCCATATTCATATAAAGACGGGTTGAAGAAATGGATCTTGAGTTGAAAAATGAATTACTTTTCTATCTCATTCTGAGTTTTGAGATTATGTGGTAAATGAATATTCTTTTTTCTCGTTTTGTTCGCCCGTTTTCAATTATATTGAAGGGTGTGGTTCTAAATTCGGGAAGAGTAAACGGCCCTATTTTTCAAACATACAAAACCTTGCTGGATTACTTCAAGGAAGTGTTAACAGGTCATGTCTAATAACTGTTTGAAATTAAAACACAAAACGTAGAGTAAAAAAACAGTGATCAATAATTAAAAAAATTAAACCATGTACGAACACAGCGATAGCGGACAAGCCAGCAGAAGGTCCTTGTATATTCCTGCGGGATAATCCAATGGAGACTCAGTTTCGGATGGCCAGCTGGCGAAATGAAATTTTATCGATAATGTGCCGGTTTGGGAAGCCATTTTCCCAAACGGTGCACGTAAGTCGAGACAAAACCATCTCGAAATCTGTAAAAACCATCTCGAAATTCATAAAAACCATCTTGAAATCTGTAAAACCATCTCGAAATTCCCAAAATGCCTCAAAATCTGCAAAATCCAATTTCCCAACGGAGTTCCCAAACAAGCACAATAACACAATTCAAGGAACCCCGCAGATCGATAATGAGGATCATACATGATGTCATTTTATTTAGTTGATTCTGATCGCCTCTTGCACATTACAACGAGTAGATGCTTATCATTACTGCTTAATCAGCGTTCTCTAACTAAAACACATGCACATGCACGGTGGCTCTATGGAGAATTGGTGCAAGTTGTAGCTGGAACATTAGTGCTGCCGCGAGAGAGCAAGGAAGGGATAAAGCCGAGCATGGAGCGAGCCAGATCAAACACCACAAGGTAGTCAGTCCTGTAACTGACGTGTCCCTAAAGCAATCGCAGCTCTAGGCTCGTCTCCTCCGCTCACGAACCCTAGACACCTCACATGCTCGTGTTGACGGAGGTGAGGCTGCAAGTGTTGTTGTGGCAGCCGGGTCTGGAGGAGGAGGCGCAAGAGTAGCAGGAGTGGGGTGTTGGCTCGAGAGCAGAGAGTTGAGTGGCTAAAGGGGGCTCTGTAGGTGGAGGATAAGTAGTGACGGTCACATTTCACCCAAAAGAACCTGCCGTTAAGGTCCACCAGAACTGGCACCGGAACGAGAGGGGTTCTCTTGTGGATATAGGCCCAGTGAAGACCAGAAGAAGCATCTTTGTAGACCGGCAAGACCAGAAGATTCGGGCTGGCAGGTTGGGGGGTCGACTCTGAGGAAGAAGGGAGAGACGTGAAGAAGAAAACGGAGGAAAGAAGATAAGCCATGATTAATAAGGGAGAGGGAATGAATTGTGGGGTGTGGGAGAGAGAAGGGAGGTGATGGGTTTACTAGGTATATGGATGACAGGAAGATGAAACAGAAGCAAGAGACGAGGGAGTGATATTTGGCAGGGAAGAAGATGGTTTGAGCTGCAATGCATATTTGCGTGGCTTCTTATTCATCGGCCGTGTGGTGCGTGCAAGCACTGTAACTGTCTTGAGAACTTTGAATTGTTGCCTGCCTCAGCCTCAGGATCCCCCCATATTATTTTTTTTTTTTTGGAAGAAACAGCAGACCTGCACAAGTATATTCCCGTTATTAAAATCTGCTCATACATCTATGCTATTCGTGTTGTGCTAGTAATTGAAAAATGATGATATTTTGATTTTTTGGAATTATTATAAAAAAAACGTGTGTAAACTCCTCACGTTCATTGAGAACGAACCGTTTGGTAATTAAATCTCTTTCGTTGAGACCTCATGATAATTCCCCTGATTCGCATTCTTCCGATGGAGGCTGATATCTGAATTTTTTTATCCCAAGTATCCTTCAATTGGAGACTTTATTGAATGAACTGTTGATCATTAAAAGTGAACACTTCTTCCAACCTGAGTTCGATGTTAATTTATGATGTCACAAAGGATTAGTCCAAGAATTCATTATCTCATGATGCACTAACCCTTTCTGACATCGTCGTATTGAATCTCGTTTGGTTTCAATTTTTTAAAATTTAGGTTTCAAAACCTAAGTTTTCTCTTTAATACTCTCTTTTTACTACTTTTTTCTCTTTTCTCTTTCTTACTTTTTCTCTCTTTCTCTTTCTTACTTTTCTCTCTTTCTCTTTCTTACTTTTCTCTTTCCTACCCACTCTTTCTTACTTTTTTGCCTCGGAATCCGTAAAATCTATAATTTCTCAAATATAAATCACTTTTTAAAACCTAGGTTTTGCCTCGGAATCTGTAAAACCTAGGTTTCAAACCTAACTCCCAAACAAGCCCTTGGTCTTTATATATGACAAGACCATGTCCAACGGCACACATCTGAGATTGCATAGCCTGGCCTCTCAACCTGGTCGGGCTTCGTTTCCTTTTGCAGTGTTTTTTTTTTTTAAAATTTTCAATCGGAGACCATGAAGATGGTAAGGGTTCCTTTTCTGGGTTTTTTCTTCAGTAATTCCTTCGCCCTCGATAATGCACGAATGACTGAATGATAATTTACTTGACCATGCACGTGTCCTACCATCAGCATTTGCTGCCAGTATTTAATTATAACGATGTTCATTAACCATTCCGACATCATACATTCAACTATGTAAAACAAAACTCATAATGCACCTCACACACGAATATTGGACTTGGTTTCGATGCTTCAAAGAAGAAGAAGAAGATTGCGACAAACCCCCTTAAAGGTTCTCAGGTTCAATCATTTCTTCCGCTGTTTTATTTTTGTCGTTATTTGGATGTTGTGTAATATTCATGAACTCGATCAGGCATCGTCAGTCCATTCGTGATTTGCCTTTTGAATAAAACCACTCTCGCATTCCACTACCCACAAGGGGAAAACAGCGTAGTGTCCAAAGTCAAAAGCAGAGAAGCATAATGAACAGTATGCAGATAAAGCCGAAAGATCTTCCTATCTCTGGATCACCTTTTCAACCCATCTTCTTTCTTCTCCTGCTATACAATTTTTTGCGGTCTCTCTCTCTCTCTCTGTTTTTTTTTTGT
The DNA here is from genome assembly GCA_025593235.1 of Vachellia pachyceras. Classification (NCBI taxonomy): domain Eukaryota; kingdom Viridiplantae; phylum Streptophyta; class Magnoliopsida; order Fabales; family Fabaceae; genus Vachellia; species Vachellia pachyceras. The sequence goes on along the minus strand of JANTPZ010093564.1, from coordinate 18,004 downwards.
CGTTGTTATTATTGTTATAGCGTAAAAAGGAAAACCGTCATTCACAGCAGAAGAAGAGAAGAGAACCAGCACAGCAATTTACGAGAACAAAAAGAACAGATCCTGGCCATCTTCCATTATTGATGGCCCTTCAAAGGAGAGGTGGGGACTGGGGATGATCAAATATACAAATTTTGTCGTGACCTTTCCTAACTAGAGAGCTGTTTCGTGCATCATTTGTATGCCATAATGGCAGGTGATGCTTTATAAACCATCATTATCAGAAACCCCTATGCTTCTGGATAATATCGAAACAAGTTTTATCTCAAATTATTGGCGCTGCACATCAAACCTAGAAGCCTTTCAATATTCACAAGTGGAGATAAAGGCACCCTCCATCCTTTTAAAGACTTGAAACAAGATTTTACTAATCAATTTTGTAAGTGCTAAAATGTTTTGTTTTCTAAATAAAAATATTCTTTCACTGGAGATAATTATATTAAAAATATTGTTGAATACTAAATGTGTATACATTTTCATAATAATTTGAACATGTTATGATCGATTAAATGCTTGGCCGGATCAACTTTGACTGTGTTTAAGAATTTGTTGAGAGAAATGAGTTTAAAAATTTCAAAAAAAATTTATAAATTTCAAAATAATTTTTACTGATTTCATAATTTAATTTTGACTTGTGTATACCATTGGAAAGAAGTTCTTCACGTACACTTTACTGGTTCTAAAAGATAAAAGGTTAAGAAGCCAGCCTAGTGTAAGTCAAGGTAAATATGTATAGGAGATTATCACATTTGACAGAAAAACACTCCTCAACGTACGATTGAAACTGAACCAAACAGGCACACTGGAAGTCTGCCTCCTAAGCATGAAAAGAAAAGCATTCGGCTTTCTTTTATAAAAAAAAAAAAAAACCTGGAACCAAAGTTCCAACTAACACTGACGGGAGAAGGAAGGCCTTGCAATAATTTAATGAACTGTCCAGATCACGAGGCCACTAATAATTTTCTGGATAAACGAAGGAGGGTGCGAAGGGCCTGAGAATAATAATTAATAATTTATGATAATACTGCAGCAAGAGCACTCGGCGGTAAGGTGTACATAAATAAAAGGCATCATCATCAATCATGGAGTGGCTGTACTGTGAGGGCCATTTTTGGCCATTAGTGCTCACAGCTAGCACATGTGAGCGCCTGCCATGACTCCTGTCGCCAAGGACAGTGGAAAATTAAAGCAGCCATATCGATTTTATTTATATATATCACCCTATATTATATATATATATATATATCTAACACCACTAGTGTGCACTAACACTCACTAGAACAAAATTTCATGAAAACCCCAGATACCGAACAAGGGAACAAAAGGAACACAAAATAAATAGACAAGTGAAGCAAAACAAGCTCGTCCTCTTTAATTTACATGACAGTGCATCCCTCAGCGTTTTCATCGTTGAAGGCGTGGGTAAACGGGTCGTTACCGTGATTAACCGGGATGGGAGGCGGAGGCGGAGGCGGCATGTAAGGCCGGCCGTACATCATCGTCGGCGGTGGGTACATACTGTTCGGATGTGGTTGCTGTTGATAATTATGGCTCATCATGGGAGCCATGTACTGCTGCTGCGGCTGATACTGTGGGGCAGCAGGTTGCATTTGCATTCCCGGGTAGTACCCACCCCCGTTCATAGCAGGCGGGCCTTGCATTAAATTCCTCATGTGATCCATTTGGCCCATTTGAATTGGGCCCATCTGACCCACGTTGCCATTATTACCCTGACCTTTACCATTATTGCTTTTACCCCCTTTGCCCCCTTTGCCTTTACTTTTACCTTGATGAGATTGGGGAATATCAAATTCATTAAGATCATCGTCCTCGTCAAAATCGTAGCCCTCATCCTCGTATATGTCCCCTCCCTTCTTCTTCTTCCCTTCTTTGCCTTTTTTTTTATTTCCAGTTCCGCCCCCACCTCCTCCTCCTTCCTTCTTCTTCTTATCTTTGTTTTTGTCGCCTCCTTTTTGACCAAACCCTAGAAACCGACCTAGCAATCCCCCACTGGTTTTCCTGCTCTTTTTGTTACCGCCTCCGCTCTCGTGTTTTTTCCCTCCGCCTTCATGGCCTTTCTGTCCTCCTTTGCCTCCATTTTTGCCCTTGTTTTGTACTACGTCCATGACGTCAATCTTCTTAGCATTCTTGCCCCCACCACCATTATTACCTCTATGCCCCATCATCATCTTGTTCGGCATAGCATGGGCATGGGCATGCTCTTCGTCGAAGTCATCCTCTGAATCTTCATAATCGTCGTCAAACTCGTCATCACTTGCGTCAAATTCCTCCTCCGGCAACTTGAACTTGACAGATTTCTGATCTTTGGCGGGTAGCTTGAAATTAGTTGGCCCTTTATTCTGGAATTGGTACATCTGAGGTTGTTGACCACCACCCTTGTGAGACTTATTATCTTTCGCCCCTTTGCCATGAACATGATGATCAATTTGCTGGTTCCTGAACTGGTTAGTGGGAAACATCATGCCTTTCGGCCCCCATAGTTCAGCATGTTTGCCCGAACTTTTCAGCTTTTTTATCAGTTTGCCTGGATCCACATTCCCTGTCACGACCACCTTCCCTTGCTCTGTATCTATGTTCACTGAATACACGCCTGTCACCAAGAACTTGTAATTAGCAAATACTACTAGGCCATGAAAGAAATTACACTTAACGTCAATTAACCAGTGCGCGTTCTAGGTAAAGCAGTGGTGATAAAGTTGAAACTTCGAGCTGGATCTGAAAAGGAGATAAATTAGACTACGTAATACAAGCTACACACCATCGATCTTCTGAAGCAATTTCTTTACATTATGCTCGCAGCCATCACAGTGGATATTTACCTTGAGAACACAACTCTGCACAACAAATCCATTGCCATCAGCAAAGAACAATTACCCGACGAAAAGAACCAGAGAAAAAGGAATTAAATTGACTAAGCTCTCGAGGAAAACAAATATGATACACGAAATTGCTCAAGAGAACTTGTGTACCTGAATTTTGAGAGAGTCTTGCTTATTCATCTTCTTCTCTCTGGTTCACAGACCCGGGGCGGGGATGTTTTGAACTTGGGGGTGTGGGAGAAGAGGGAGATATTCTTAGAGCGCTGAAAGGCGGTTGAAAAGCGTGGCCAACTTATCCCTTCTGGCTTTGTTCCCTTACCGGGTTGTCCGTACAGATACCACCCGTTTACTCAAACGTACACACCCTCGTGGACACAGAGCGATGGATGATGAGAGATAAAGATAGAGGTTCCTAAGGCAGCAAGCAGGGCAGCAGACTATAGCTATAAACTGCGAGCGAAGTAGCAAGAATAGCTATCCCTCTGAGTTGGCTGGCTTTACTGGCTTTTCTGCTTTACTTGGCATATAAAGAAGCTTCAAGCTTCGAAGGTGTGTGACAGCTTTAATTATGCTACTCCTGGACATAAATAATTAAACCCACTGGCCGACTTCTTATATTTCTGTGCTATATGGACTGTATGATTCAGCCCACATCCCATAGCCCTCTCTTTTGGTCCCTGATCCACGAGCAGGTTTACCTTTCACCAGTGGTCGGTAGATTATTGAAATCTCACCAGATGCAAAGTTACCTTTTACCCCTAAGATTTTTAGTGATGTGTGAATGGTTAAGCTTAAGATCTTTTTGATAATTAATTTATGGATTTGTTTTCTTTAATATAATTCTCCATTCAATCTTTCCGAATCTTGTATGAAGTTAGTTTTCTTTGGGACCAAATAAGCGAAGATTGAGGAAAGATTTGGTAAACTAAGACATGAATGTAAGATGTTGTCCCAGCGTGCAAGCAGAAACTCCAACTTTGTTGGCCCCACTTAGGAAATGACTACCTGAGAAGTTTAAGTCTTCAAAGACACAGCAAGGGGTATGTTGATGTGCAATTTGACCTAAATGGTTCGTTCCTATCTGTTTCGTCTCCAATGATATACTTGCAGGTTTAAGTTGAGTAAAATATTGATTTGTTAATTTGTAAAAGGCACTTGTATGAGAGAGAGGAGGAAGAAATTGAAGCACCGCTCAAATCCCCATCTCTGACATTGACACATGCAGCCATTCACAAAGAGGTCAAAATAAAATAATACACTGCTTCTGCAATACTCAACAGTGAGGCAACATCTTTTCGGAGTTTGGATCCTTTGCCGTTCCGACCAAAATCAGCGTCTGTCTTCTCTCTGAACCTAACCTCGATGCAAACTTTGCTGTCCCCTTTTCTCATCTCTTTCCTGTCCTAAAAGATTATTTAAAAAGAGAAAGATAGGCGCAAGAAGGGGCCTTACGAAGTAGCTCCTGCGAAAGGGCACACCCCTCCTGTTAATCCTCGGCCCGTCAAATGATTTCTTGACTATGTTTGATAAAGCTTTTACATCTTTAAAAATATGTTTAACAATTTTTTTATATAAATGAAGATAATCTCCTCAATATATTTACCACGACTTACATAAAACATTCATTTACCGTTTTTTCAAGCAGGTACATGGTAGTCTTGAGATTGCTGGGGCTCAAGTCATGCGCTTTATTTTTTTTTCATTTGTTGTTTCTCTCTGTCAATGCCCAATACTTTGATATTTTGATAGATCGTGCTTTATAGTGCCCGTCGTTTTCTTGCTGTGCCTCATCCTGTAGTGGGCAACTCCTTTTCACACTTCGTCGCTAGCATGAGGCAGCTCCGCAAGCAGTGATAAAAAAAATACAAGGAGGATTCCAAATCCTGCTTAGGGAAGCTTCCACTGACATTGTCATCATGTATTTTAGTGTCGATGATACGAAGGAACCTGCCACGACCAATATATACAGTAAGCATCGGATGTTTGAATCCGATGAATGGATTTTGGCGGCCGCGGCAGGAAATTGCGTTGGACGGCGATTACTCGAATGGAGATTGGGACTGTTGGGAATGATTTGGAGGAGGGACCTAAACAGTGTCTGAGAATAACACCAATCATATGAAAGATGAGCTGACAAGAGGATGTCAACAAAATCACACCGAACATCTATGATTTTTCACAGAGGGGAGTCTAAATTGTAAAGAAGTTAAATGACCTGAATGGAAGAAAAGTGCGATTAGGAAAAAAAAAAGTTGGGATAGACCAATTGAGATTCGAATCGTGGCGGGAAAGCAGAAATAAGTGGATGGGAAAGTTAGGTAGCATGTCTCCTTCATATGGACAAAAAATCTGTTTATTATTTTTTTTTGGTGAAAGGAAAAAAAAAGACAACCCAATTACACCCTAACAAGCCTCATCGTAGAAAATCCTAATCTGTCTTCTGCTAGGTACTGCATAACATCCTCCGGCGGAACAGTCCAGATCTCTCTTTGGTCTTCCAGTCTTCGGCTCATAGCAGCAAGTCTATCGGCGCTTCGGTTCCCTTCTCTAAACACGTGCTGGAACTGAACCATCCAATTCCTATCCAGTCTTCTCTCAATCTTCCGCTGAAGGTGACTATATCCTTCAATTTGTTGCTTGCTGCACATCGCTTCAACAGCAATTTTAGCATCACTCTCTACAATTACTTTTCTAAATCCCATCTCCCAACAGAGATCCAATCCTTCAAGGAAACCGAACAATTCTGCCTCCATAGGATCACTACGAGGTAATTTGGTAGTAAATCCTCTGATCCACTCTCCACCGTCCCCTCTAATCAGACCGCCACAACCTCCGTTCTCCTTTCCATCACTCCACCCATCTGTGTTCAGCTTGCACCAGTTAGTGGGTGGTGGTTGCCATTGAATAATGACTCATTCTTCCCTGGTCTCAGTGAATAGTTCCTGCGATTTCCTCTGTTTGCAGCTATCCACTATCTTCCGCGCTACCTGGATCCCAACATCATGCATCACAAAGTGCTCGTTATATATTTGGTCATTCCTCCATCTCCAAATAAACCAACACATGATCACGAACAACTCAACCCAATCTTCATCCTGATTCCGATTCCTCTTTGGTTTTATATTATGTGCAATCCACTCGGTCCAAGAGGCACCAAAGAACTCTTCTCTTCTGTGTATAGGTATAATTCTCCTCCAAATCTGCGTAACATACTGACAATCTCTAAGCGCATGTAATTGATCTTCTTGTTGCAATTGACAGATCATACAAAGGCCACTACCTCCGTCCCATTTCTTAGTAATGATTTTCGTGGCCAGCCTTCTGTGTAGCATTTTCCAAGCAAATATTTTGACGCGTTCTGGAACACACAACTTCCAAATGATCCTCCATTCAGGTAACTCCTGTCCCTTATTGCTTTCTTGAAAGTGCTGATATGCTGACTTCGTGTTGAAAACACCATCTTTTGTCAGTTTCCATCTAAGCTCTGTCCTTAATTTATCATTGTTAACTACTGAATCTTGAGTGTTAGTGTCGCCAGCCTTATCTCTGTATTCAACCATGTTATTGAAATCTTCCCAAGATTTAGCAAGTTCCTTCCATAGACGAGAATCCCTTCCTTTAACAATAATCCTCTCCTTTGGACTTCTTCCTCTGCCATACTTTCCATGTAAAACTTGCACCCATAAGTCCTCAGGTTTAGTGTGCATACGCCATAAAGCTTTATGAAAGAAAGCTTCATTCATTCCCTTTAGGTTCATGATCCCCATCCCTCCTTCTTTCTTGGGTCTGCACATAGTTTCCCAAGAGAGAGCATGCCACTTACGATTGTTCTCCTCTTCACCCCAAACAAATCTGCGACTTTCCTTTTCAAGTTCATCAATCACTCCTTGCGGAATTCTATCGTGTTGCATAGTATACAACGCCATTGAGTTAACCACAGATTTAACTAACGTGACTTGTCCAGCCATAGACAAACTCTTAGCTTTCCATCCCTGCAATCTTTTCCTGACTCTCTCTACTATCATCTTGTATTTATCCTGTCTTCTTCTTGGAAATCTGAGATTTGCTCCTAAGTATCTTCCCATTTCCTCCACTTCCTTGAAATCGCTTTTCCTACATATCTCCCTCTTCTTATGCGCCTCTATGTTAGGAGAGAAATAAATGCTAGTTTTCTCCTGGCTAACACGGAGCCCAGTCATGGTTTCAAAGTCCTGCAAACAATTTAAAACAACTTCAATTTGATTAGAGTTAGCTTCCGTAATAAGAACCAAGTCATCAGCAAACATCATATGGGATATGATAGGGCCTTTTCTTCCTGCTCTCATTCCTCTCCACTGTTTCTCTCTCACTCTATCTATAATCATGTGAGTAAGTTTCTCCATGCCAAGAACAAAAAGATAAAGGGATAGAGGGTCTCCTTGTCTCAGCCCCCTAGATGGTTTAAATCCTTTCAATTTCTTCCCATGCCACAAAATGCTTGTTTCTTCATTATCTACACACACCATAATTTTTTCAATGAGCTCCTGAGGGCATTTAACTTCTTCCAAAACCTTCTTCAAAAAGTTCCAATTCAATCTATCATATGCTTTCTCCAAATCCACTTTTATAGCCATATAACTCTTCTTGCCCTTTGTCCCTTTCATGGAATGTAGCATCTCCTGAACGATTACAATGTTGTCATGAATGATACGTCCAGGAACGAAACTCACTTGGAAGGGAGACACCAGATTAGGCATCACTTTCTTCAGCCTTTTAACAATTATCTTGGATATGCACTTGTAAATCACATTACATAAAGAAATGGGGCGAAATTGGTTGACTTTTTCCACATGATCAACTTTAGGAATAAGAGAAATTAGGGTTTTATTAACCTCGCTTATATTCCCTGGTTTCATCCACATCTCTTTAACTGTCTTGCAAACACTATATCCAACTATATCCCAGCATTGTTGGAAGAAAATAGCTTGAAATCCGTCTTCCCCTGGAGCCTTCAAACCCCCTATAGCAAAGATAGTATCCTTTATTTCCTCATTTGTAACTGGGGCTAACATAATCCTCCACTCATTGTCCTCTACCAGAGGCCAAGAATGTTTTGTATGAAACCAAGGTCTCACTCTCTTATCTTCAACAAACAGCTATTGAAAAAACAGATTTACCATCTCCTCCACTTCTTTCTCATCCTCAATCCACTTATTTTCATCATTTTTAATCATTGACACCCTATTCCTTCTTCTTCTAATGGTAGTTTTAGCATGATAATATTTGGTATTACGATCACCTTCCTGTAACCACTGTGTTCTTGCCTTTTGAAACCAGAAAATCTCCTCTTTATCTAGGATCTCATCAAGCTATATCCTGAGTTTCTTTTCTACATCTTCCCAATAAGGACTATCATCACTTTGAGCTTTCTTTTGAATCCATCCAATTCTTCTCATAAGATTTTTCTTCTTCTCCTTGATATGACCAAACTCGTGAACATTCCAATGAACCAGTTTCGGGATAAGACTTTTAAGCTCCTCACTAACTGATTTCTTCCCACTCCAACTACTTCCAATTAATTCACTGAATTTCTCATGTTTCAACCACATAGCTTCAAAACGGAAGGGTCTTTTGTCTTGAGTTCCTTTTTTCCCTATAATTTGAATAATTAAAGGATGATGATCAGATTTCAATCTAGTGCCCACTCTCACCTTAGCATCCGTGAATAAACTCCTCCACTCCAGATTGCACAGCGCTCTATCAAGCCTTTTGTGGTAGGGACAGGTGGCTCCTATACAAGTTGTTTATGGTAGGGATAGGTGACAAAAAATCTGTTTATGTAAAATACAAGTTGTTTGTGGTAGGGACAGGTGGCTCCTATGGTGCTGTGTGAAGATTGAAGAGTGAGTGAGTGGAGCCGCCCATACGCTGCTGAGCCGTCGTAGCCCACAGAGAAGAGCCCATATCACATAAGAGTTCGTTTGATAAAGCGGTGGAAAAGTATTTTTACCATTTACGAGGTAAATGTGTGAAGGAGATTATCTCATTTTGCAGAAAAACACTGTTAAACGTACTTTTGGGGTGTTGAGAAGCTTTCTCAAATACCTCCATAATCAGCTCATCACCTTCCCACCTTTTTTTTATTTGGATGCATTTCACCTAAACCTTCACTAAAATACATTTTTCTTGTTCTTTCATTTTCAAATCATTCGTGACATGTATGGAAACATGTTAGGTCATACCAAATTTTAATTAAATAGATCTAAATTTATAATGAAAATATTGAGCCTGAGCCTAAATGTATGTTTTTTAGGCTCAGGTCTGAGCCTTCAAAAGGCCTGAAAAGGCCTAAAACCTTTTTAGATATGTAAGCCTCTAAAAAGGCTTTAAAGTAGGCTTTAAGCCTACTATTATACACTTTTAAAAAAGTTTTAAGGTAGGCTTTAAGCTTATTAATTATATGTAAGTTTTTGAATATAAAAATTAGGATTAAAAATACAAAAAAAAAAATTTGCATTATATAAAAATAATTATATTTATTTCATATAAGCAGGCCAGCCTGTGACCTATTTATACAATTAGACTTTTAAATAGGTCTTAACATGACCCTTTAAATAAATAGGTCGCCATAAACAGATCAGACCGTAAATCACCTAATAGAGGCTTAACCTATCATCGTGTCAAGCTCCATTTCTGAATCTCTCGCATCTAGAAAAAATGGGAATTAAAATTAGCTTCGCCCATTAAAATCAAATCCAGCCCATTCCCAAAAGCCCAGGATATCTTTGTTTAAAAAAAAGCCCAGGACATCGATGAGGTTTCGATTTAAGAAATAAGCAAGGTATAGGAAACCGGACCGGTGATTGAACCGGATAAGGTAGTGGGTTAAGGGTTAGTGGGTCAGACCGGAGTCAAACGGGGGGTCAAACCGATGAAAAATAAAACAAATATATAAAAATTGATGCTAACAAGTTTTATAGAGAATAACATTAGTGACATTAATTTTAAATAACATATATAAATTCATGCTATTTGAGGTCGAACTCTTCATTTTTTAAATTTTTAAATAATATTAATATTATATATACATTGATGCTGCCTTTTCGGGGGTGAGTAATGAGTGCCGTTAATATTATTGTGCTTCTTGAGTAGTGAGAGGCGCTGCAATGACAATGACATGAGAAGACGCAGGGCGCTGCAGTGGAGGCGTGATAATCACGCATAATTTAAAACATTGTCCTTTAATTTTTTTATTTCTTTTCAATTTTGCAAATCGACGTTTTCTTTCTTCATTTACCAATTCATCTCTCATTACTCATCACTGTCCAGAGTTCAGACTATCTTGCGCTCTCACCACAATCCCTCTCATCCTCTCTCTTCATCCGCCATGATCTTTTGAGTGGCTCTCATCTTCCTCCCTCCTCTCCTTTCTTCCCTCCCTCTCAACACTCACGAACTAGGCATCCATGGCTTCCTGTCTTCCAAGCACCACCAAGAGAACACTGATCCTAACCTTCCTCCTTTTTATTTCGCTTCATCTCTCCTTCTTTCTCCTCTCCCACCAGCGACCGTATCCTAAACCCATCGCCAAATCTGAATCCGCCGGCCAAGCCACACCACCAGATCTGCTTCAAGCACGTCATGTGATCCGAATGCTCGATTCTTCAACACCGTCCAGCCATTTTCTTTCTTTTTTTAAGTAACTCGGTCGACCCTCGAACTCAACGGGTCGGCCGAGTTACTACTGGATGATGGCGAGTCGATCCGAGTTGGATCGAATCGTCATGACCCGGGTTCGACGCTCAATTCGGATCGGATTACCGGTCGAGTTGCCGGTTTCCGGCTTGACTCGACCGATCCGATCCGAATTCACATACCTTGAAAATAAACGGTACTAATATTATTATAAAAAGAAAAAGGAAACTGGATGAGGCATACAAATCCACAAAAGACTTGCAGGATGTTCAGCGATCAATTTTGACCGTGGATCGCTACATGTTTTGCCACATCATATAAATTAGGTGCCCGTCGGACAGATATCGAATGGAAAAACTTATTTACTCTTCGTAAACATATTTAATAGTATTTTTTTTATAATGAGATAATTTTATTCACATATTTATCTCAATTTATGTAAAAATACTTGTTTCGAGTTTTCTTGAATTCGTTCCAGACGAACCCTGTCAAATTCAGGTTTCTTCGCATCGGCTCCGACCTCCTCCTTCGCAGTGAATCATCTGGGTTCATCTTTTCCGCCGTCTTTCTCCACCGTTACGAGTTGAAGCCCGAATGAGGTATTTGCCATTGTTCGCTTCATTTACATTTTCAATTTCGACTTGATTTTTTTTTTTTTTCAATTTAGGGTTGATTTGATGTGCTGTGGGTTGAAGCAAATGTGTTCTGGCCACTCTTCTGCACTTATACCTGCTTAAATCCTCGTACAGTTTTAAGGGGTTGATCTTCTCGTTATTGTTGTTCTTTTTCAATGGGTTGTTTTACATTTTCTGCTCTCAATGATGAAACATCAATGTACCAGCATTCTTCCTTTTCACGCTTCGACAGATTTGCTTGCCTTTAAAGGACATCTCAGTTCTTGGGGCTTCAAGGGGAGCTATAAAACAGAAGGACGAGATCGATCTTAGAAGAGGGGGAGGTTGCCCGTGAATAAGTGGAGCAACTGTCCTCAAATTCGATTTCTTCAATTGAAAATATTCTTGCAAGGTCTGCATTTCGGAGAAGAGATCGAATAGTCCAAATGGCAGATCGTGCGGGCAATGATAAGACAAGAAGAGTTGTTTTCGTAACTGTGGGGACGACTTCATTTGATGCTCTTGTGAAAGCGGTGGATTCTCCAATGGTCAAGCAAGAATTATTTACTAAAGGGTACACCCACCTCCTGATTCAAAGGGGTCGCGGATCTTATGTTCCCACAAATGTATTCTTAAAAGCACTTTCCTGCAGTTCCTTTTATTCCTTGCTCATCTGATGTCTCCATAATGAAGATAAATTGAACTATTATTCCTTGCTCATTTATATAATCTAGTGGCTAGAAATTTGAAAATACGTCCACTTTAGGCTCCTCAAATGTCTCTGACTTGTTTTTTTCATGTCCTTTAGAAATTTGTGAAAAACTGAAAGATGTTTATGCATGTTGGCTTTATCACCCTGAAATTGTGAATTTGGATTTTGAGAGGACGTCTCCAATTAAATCTAAATTTTAAAATTATATCGTATTGGCAATGATTACATGCTTCCCTCATTTACTGAATTTCTGAGTAGTTACTTCTTTGTAATCTGAAGGAGGTAGTTCATTGGCTGTAGACTACTTCACCTTTTCCTCCAGCATCGCTGACCATCTCAATTCCGCCTCTCTTGTCATCAGTCATGCAGGTTACTTTCTTTCGTTATTTTTTTTTCCTGGGTATTCACTTTCTATGTGATTATGGTATTGTCAAGTTTGCATGAGTCTTGGTGTTACTATTTGGTTTCAGTGGCTTCAATTTTTTTTGTTCCATCTTTAAGGGAGAAGTAGCTGTCACGCCAATGGTCATTGGTTATATTTGCTTCAATTTTACTGTTCCATCTTTAAGGACAAATGCATATACTAGGCACTGAATTAGACTTTTTGACATCAATTTGACTTGTGTGATTCGTTGAACTTAATTTAATTTAAAATTAAAATAATTTAGCATGGTTGATGTCCTTTTTTGCTTTTTTAAGAATGAACAAAGGATCTGTCAATTCTATCCGTTGCTGTCTCAGGCTAAGCGCAGGGGAACCAGTTGTTTGTTGAAGTGAGGGGATATTTTCCCACTCCTAAATGCACTCATGAGGTTTCTGATGACCACGCATTGTTAGGGATTCGCCAAGTCTAGATTACATTATGTCCTTAATTTGTTGGCACGTGGTACTTAAAAATGCTATTACATTTTTCATTATCATTATTCAGTCCCAAGCCACATAAAGTTGGCAGTGCATTTCAGAATGAATGAATGAATATGGAATTTCATAGTACTGAATCTTAATGTCTACCTTGCATTTTGAAGAACGACAAGAGTTTCTGTTTTTGGAGAAATTTTATATTTTTAGAGGCATGTTTATACGGCATTGTTAATTGACCGCAAATTTTCTATGAGGAGGAATGTAAATGTTCGACTCCATGCATGCAGGGTCTGGTAGCATATTCGAGACATTGCGGCTGGGCAAGCCTTTAATTGTGGTTGTGAACGAAGATTTGATGGACAATCATCAAAGTGAACTTGCAGAAGAGTTGGCAGACCGAAAACATTTGTATTGTGCGCGTCCTCAGACTCTCCATCAAACCGTAGCTGATATGGATTTCAATTCTCTTATCCCTTACTCTCCAGGTGATGCCACGCCTGTTGCAAAGCTCATCAATAGATTCCTCGGTTTTCCTGATGAATGAGTAGTTAACCAAGAAATACATGAGGAATGTAAATTCCAGTTCCCAGTCAACAGAAAAGGCACTTGGGCCGGATTGTTCAGTTTACAAAGTTCAACTCAGGAAAATCTAGAAAGAGCATTAGTGTTCTGGACATACTGGATAAGTGGCCTGTCAATGTTGCGCAGGACACTATATTCAACTCCAAGCTGTACGCGACGTACGTGTTTAAGTGTGAAAATTTGAATATTCTCTGCTCTGCAGATATGTTCTTCGGAGCCCTGCAGTCACTGATATGGGGACCGTTGGGGGAGTCAATTGTTCATGTATATCACATAAATAAAACTCGTGATGAGGAGAAAAAAGTTTGGAAAATAACATTTGGAGTTTATTGTTTTTAGATGCAGATGATGGCAACAGAATTTGGCAGCGGAATTTGCCAAGGAATTAGTAGTGATGAAGAGGCAAAATCGGAGGGATATGATGATTGGTGTTGTGATAGGGAGATGGGTGAAGCACGGGGTGCATGATTGATATGACACGAGAGATCTGAAAGGAAAGCGAAGGTCGAACGTGAATACTTAAACTTATTGCATGGTGGGCTTGGTTTTTGTGGTCCTGCTTCATCTTAAATACAGCTTAAACATATAGTTGCAGATGGGGGTTCGGTTGTTGTGGTCCTGCCCCATCTTAAACACAACTTCATACTCCATACCAGCTTTCTGACGGCCACATGACCTGTGTGACTTTGAGATCACTGTTACCATGCCCTTTCTCATTAGGCAGGAAATGGGTATCGTAAATAAAATAAATACAACCTACAAGTGTTGGTTCTAATGGTAAAGGCTTTGGGAAAAATGCATCTGATAAAACTATCTTAATTGAGTTTAACAGAATTTGAATATGACTTGACGAGATAAATATGCCCAACCCTATTTTTGAGCTTTGTAAACGGTGTCTGTTCACAGCTTGCCAACCTTGCAGACTCAAACCTACCTGGTATACGCGTGAAAGGGAAAATCCTTCACCAATGAATTAAATTGTACAATATTCTTAATTTGAGCACACCCTACGTGTTGGCTCCATGGATTTTACAGCTGAGATAAAACATGCTTTGCTTAGTGAGATTTGAATGGATGACTTGTTGAGGATGTTGTAGAGATTAGGTACGATGATATTCATTGTGGTTGACAGATAAGAATGCCCTTGAGAATGGGAGGAAGGTGAAGCAGCAGTTGGTCAGGTCATCGTTCAATAAATGATTGGCAAGTCTGCCTATCCTTTTTCACGGATTTTTCATCTGCCTAGATTGCCAGGCAAAAAAGTATTATTGTACATCATGCAATTGGTAGTTGATATTAAGCACTTTTGAATTAGGATAAGATTATTTTTTCAACGTGATTTAACGTATTTTTTTAAATTTATTATAAACAGCTGTAACATCTACTGAGATGAAATTTAGGGTTTGTTTGGAAACCCATTCTGAAATCTAGGCTTGATTTTAAAACCTATATTTTGTCCAAATACAAAAAAATTTCTGAAAAGCTATTTTGATTACAAAATCTCAGTTTGAAACATATGTTTTCTCTTTCCTAATTTTCATCTTTTTCTACTTTTCCTCTTTCTTCTTTCCTACTTCTTTCCTTCTTTCTCTTTCCTCTTTTTTATTCACTTTTTGCCTTGAAATCCGTAAAAGCTAATAATTTCTCAAACATAAATCACTTTTCAAAATCTAGGTTTTGCCTCGGAATCTGTAAAAGCTATTTTCCAAAATCTATTCTCCAAAACCTAAGTTTTGCCTCGGAATCTATAAAAGCTATTCTGAAAAGAGTTTCCAAACAAACCCTTATGGCTCGTTTGGTATGCTGGAATTGATTTTGGTGGAGGTGGAGATGGAAATGAGGATGGAAATAGAAAAAAATGATAGGCCAAAAAATCAATTCCATGGAATTGTATTCAATTCCATGGGTTACATCATAGAATTCATTTCTACTCATTTTAAATTCCATTTCCATTTCTATTTTCAATTTCACCGTACCAACATCGCATTAATATTGAAATCCACCAGAGAACAGAAACGGAAGACCGGAGGGGCATGAGATTGGACATTAGCCTGTGCAAATTAGCCTGCCGTGAGGGCAACGCTCGATTCCAGTCCCCATCAAACACGAACTGCCACCGCTTTGGATGGAAGCTGATGGCGACATTAACGTATGTACCACTTGGAATTACCTTTCAGCTCTCCTCTTTTCTTTACCTTAGAGTTCAAGTTATGGGGAGGCCGCAGTTGATTGGGCGATTCATCCACCTTTTCTTGATTGACGACCATGACTCTCAAATATACAAATTCCATGATCATATGTGTGTGTATATATTCAATTATTGTTCGTTACGGAACAATAGAATTGAGATGAGGATAATGATTAATGATAAATTGGAGAGAAAGAATGCGAATGCACATTGCTGAAGTTGAAGCGTTGATTAAATCTGTTGCCTCTTTGTGAGGGTGTCGTCATTATTGGTGGCCACCATGAGAATGCCCACTTCTTTAGCTGTCACGGCTTATCTCACCCATATAACCGCCGTCCTTTATTTGATTCTCTTTTCAATGTGGAATTGGAGATGAATGAACAAGGAAATTATATATATATATATATATTGTATGCCTCGGTTTTATTCTGGAATATGGAGATTATTAGGATTTATAGGGGAGCGCGGGGGGCGAAGGCTTCCAAGGACTCCTCACAGAGAGAGAGAGAGTTCCATACAAAAAGACAACGCTAGGGACAAACCAAGTACACGATACCACTTCGATTAAAATATTCACGAGAAAACTCAGAGAGAGAGAGAGAGAGAGAGAGAGATGATATGACCCTTTACTTAGTCTGGCCACTCCTTGGAAGAAAGCAAGCTCAAAACTAGCAAATACTAACTCACACCTTCTGTTCTGTCCTAACCATCAAATCCATCCACCCTCCTCTCCCTCTCTCTTCTTTCCAGCTCTGCTCTCTGCGGTCATGGAAGTCAATCCCAGTTTCGCTGTAGCTGCCGAACCATCGAGTCTTGCCTCCACGCGGAACCACTCACATCTCGATGAGTACAATAAGCATCACCACCTCCATTTCGCCTCCAAAACTATTCTCATAGTCACCATAACCCTCACCTCCTTCATGCTTCTCCTCGCCATTTCTCTCATCATATTCCTCCTCCGTCGCCTCAAGTCCTCCCCCAGGAATCCAGCCACCAAACTCGGCGGCGCCCAAGAGTTTCATGACACCAGTGGCAGATTCGTCGCCTCATCAACAGCCTCCAACTTCACTTGCAGCCCAGGTAACGTTCTTCTCTACCTCAACAAAAGAACGTTTTCCAGATAAAAGATCAGCGTTATTAACATTGGGAGAAAATTGCAGATGTGAAGGGAGGGTGTATGTATGGAGGAAACATGAGCAGACCAGTGGCACCTAAATTCAAAGGAGTGCAAGTGTTCACGTATAGAGAGCTAGAAGTGGCGACGGAGGGATTCAGTGAAGCAAATAAAATTGGGAATGGAGGAGTTGGAGGTTTGGTGTACAAGGGAGTGTTAAATGATGGCACTGTGGCTGCCATTAAGTTGGTACAGAGGCAAGGTAAGCAAGGCGAGCGTGCCTTCAGAATAGAGGTGAGTCCCTTCATTTATTATCTCATTCTCTCTCTCTCCACAACCTCTGTTCCAAAACATTTATGCCTATAGATTACACTTCAAGATCTATTTTTGCTCGCGGCTACTTGTAATTTTTCCTCTGAAATGTCAATTAGAATAGGTGAGACATACATGATTCAGGAACAAAAATGCACTTCACTTCTTAGGTTTTGGATTTGGTGGCGATGTTCATTCACGCCTTGGACTTGCAATTAGTAATGATGTGTTTTTGTTGTGTTACCTGCTCCCCCGCTTTTTCACTGTGTCTGCGTATCCTTTTCGGCATGTAATCCAGTTTGTTCAGACTCTACAGAGATTGCATTTGTCTTTTCTGTTTGGAAAGCTGCCGTTTCTGTGACCATCTCAGGATCCAAAAAGAAAAGGCCGAAAACTCAAAACTAGTTACGTTATTACTGTGTCTGTGTATCCTTTGAAATTCTGAATGCCAGAAAGCACCCAAGAAAGACAACCTTTGTATACGCTATCATTAAGCTCATTTTTTCGATTATTCTGTCATCTCTCAAGTGTTAAAGGAATTAAGAAACAAAACAATTGACTTTCTCGCAATCCTCAAGCAATAATTCTTAATTTTATATGCTTAATACCCACCAAAAAATACTGATTTTACACTAATACTGCAAAACGGCTTATTTTTAGACCATTCCACTCCATCCCTGCCACTTGACGACTAAAATACAAAGTGCTTTATTCTAATAATGTGATGCACATGGGTGTGAAGAGTGGAATGCCAAAAATTAAGTGAATGGGATTTTATCGTTAGCTCTGTTTTTAATTGCAGGTGGATCTTCTAAGCCGATTGCACTCTCCTTATTTGGTGGAGTTAATTGGGTATTGCGCTGACCAGCACCACAGGCTCCTCGTATTTGAATACGTGGCCAACGGGACGCTCCGGCACCATCTTCACTCTCCTCACGATCATCCTCAGCCATTGGATTGGTGGACCCGCATGAGGGTGGCCCTTGATTGTGCCAGGGCCCTGGAGTTCCTCCACGAGCATGCCGCCACGCCTGTGATACACCGCGACTTCAAGTCCAACAATGTCGT